>CM047741.1:10830949-10932219 GCA_026225825.1 Pistacia integerrima | reverse complement strand
ATATGACACAACCCTTTGAGGGTTTCGTCTTGATGGCAAGCGATAGGTATGCAAGTTGTAGAGATCCATTTATGGACTCAGCAGCTTCAAGGAGCCTTGGAACATTCGTTCAATGAAGCCGTAAAAGAATGGGTTTTATCAAGAATGAAGACAAGCCCCGTGTTTACAAGAAAGTGAGTGGGGAGCACAATGGCATTCCTAGTGTTGTATGTCGGATGACATACTTCGATCGAGAATGATATACCGAACTTGGCGGGTCGGGTAAAGACTTGTATCCATGTTAGAGTAGATGCCCTAGAGCCAATCAAATTATTGTGGAATTGACTCTTTTTATAATAATGTTCATTAATCAATAATAAAAAGGCATTTTTATTCCTATATCGCGTAAATCATTATTATTGCAATATGGTAATTGATATATGTCCTAGGAATGGTAGAAACCGTGACCCGGAGGTATCAAGTGTTTCAAATCTTGGACGGGTTTGGAGAACCCCTTTTATGACCACATATGGTGGCCATTCTAAAACGTCCGTAGCCCAAGATATTGGCGAAGTAAGGGCACGATATACGGTAAGGCTATCATAGTGTTGAAGGCGACCCCATTTTGTCGAAAGGCGGTGTGATCTCACTTGTCAAGGTTGTTTGGTGACAACCCTTTGTGCAACACATGGGTGCTTGTGTGGCGAATATACCGGGCAAAGAAGTTCACCGGATCGACCCGTCCCACCGTGAGATTCCATATGGATGGTAACCCCAAAGGTTGGTTCTTAATGGAACAAATCCTCTAACGAATGGTGGTGCATGTGATCCTTGGACTGAGATCATTGAGCGCCTTGTGCACCGATTGGCGCCTTTTGATATTAGCCTAACGCAGCTTTATTCAGTAGGTTCCACAAGCACGGTGATTGGCTTTTATCAAGGAGTGTATCAAGACTATGGTGGATTGACAAGGATTCATCACCCCCTCCCCCGGTAACGGAGAAGTATTCCCTCCCTTTACGCGCATCAAAGATATGGCGATGACACTAAAACGTGGGCCACAGTGGGATTGAGCCGTTGCTCTATCCGCATTATAATACGGTCATTGGTCCGTAAATTGAATATATATAATATCGAGAGTAACCGGAAGTGACACTATTTCTATGCCTCGCCTCGCCGAGATAACGAATGATGAAAGGATCGTATTGTCAGGAACCATATCGTGCAGTAGCTACTTTCTGAATCCAAATCTGTCGAAAGGTGCATGATGCTGCTAGGGGCCAATCTTGGTGCGTGTATTAGTGAGACGATTAATTGGTGTTAATCGCGATACTATACACTACCAATATGATGAGGAGCCTATGGGTCACAACAACATAGAAGATAATTTAAGAGCCAAGAAGAAAGAAGGGCGTTCGTCTTTTGGCGAAGGGGTATTTTAAAAGGTAATTTCACGGTTGCAATTAAATTTCTGAGGTCGTAGCCTTTTTATTTAATTTGTTAAAAATTAAATAAGTGAAATTACGGTTGAATGTGTGTTCGCACATATTCAAATAAATTATCATTATTATTAAATGTTAATATATATATTAAATATATATTAATTGATTTTTAATTGAAATAATGATGAAATAAATAAAATATCCAATTTGGGAGTGTTTGGCAACATGTGGTGTTTGGAGCCAGCATTCCATGTGGGAATAGGGCAACTTGGTTTGCCTATAAAAGGAATAGTGTTTGTGTGATTTAGAAATTAATTCAGATTTTGCCTTTTGGAAATATAAACACAAATACACAAAGCCCAAAGTCCTTTGTAGAGACTCCCACGCCAATCTCACTGCTTGATTGAAAAATCAAATACCTTGATTTTCTTCTTGATTTTCCTTTTAAGGCCAAGAGGATCTAGCAATTCCTCCTGGTTCTTGGTAAGTGTCTCGTGTGGACTTCTGGTTCGATCCTACACTTGGATTTTCGGTTTTAGGCAACACATTCGAGACAACATTGGTGGACCTCAAAGGGCGTGGGTATAAATCTAAACTTTGATTTATTTTTACGATTCATATTATGCATAAAGCTGTAATCATGGCCTTGATTTTGGGTTCTAAGGAACGATCCGTGTTGTAAAATTTTTGTTTCAAGTGCAAGCATGCCGTTTCCTAACGGGAAATTTGGGTATCGAGCCTAGGTACTAGATTTCCCACAGTTGTTGAATTGTTGATACATGTATTTGTTGATAACATGTGCTGATGAATCTCGCCATGAAAAACCCGGCTGAAAAATCAGAAATTTCTGAAAAATCAAAGTTTATGGATGAATGATTCAAATGATAAATGGGCCTGTTTAAAATGTGTGATGAATGTTATATTGGTTGGTTAATATCCTGTTGAAGGCGTATGTGCGGTTGATTTGATTTGGATTAGTGTTTATACACAAAAAAAGCGCAAAAACAGCCTGTAGAATGATTTCAGTCCGCCGCGGAACGAGGAGCCTTCTGACATGGGCGGGCCGGGCGATTTATTTGGGTTTGGGCGCTTTAAGAACTTTAAAATTTCTTTCCGCGCGCAAGATAAAACCGGGCCGCGGCGAAATATGTGGCTTAGACCTATAAATCCCTCGCCGGCCTTGGAGATAAACCAAACGCCGCCGGCGAAGTATGCAGCGAAATGCATCTGTAATCTCCTGGCCGTGAAGGATGTAGTTTTCCCATTTTTGTATTTTTCTGAAAGGACTAATCTGCGAGTTTAATAACCTATAAAGCCATGTACATTACGCACCATAAGAGGGTAATTAATTAATTAACCCACCCCGGGGAATTCAAGAATTGGATTGTTTTTGAAAATGTATGCTTTGTACTTGTTGTATATTGCATGGTGCGCGTACATGAGCCTTAGACCTAAGGGTGAATGTTTTTAAATTATTTTGGGTATGTATGGTCATAATATTTTAAATAGGGTTTCCTGTCTGGCCTCTTCCTTTTCTTCTTAATGTACATTCTTTTTCTTCATCTCATTCTCGAATGTAAATCGAGGTTTCTAAATTTGTTGATGTAAAATTAGTTTAATATTAATTTTATTGTAAATTTAAAGAATGATGTTTTGTAATGTACCGGAGACAAAGTGAAGGACGAGGCAACATACTTGAAGACCTTCAAGATATTTGTACCAGATCCCTAGTGACCCTCCCCACCCCGGGGATCCCCTCCCCTTTTAGGCTCGAGGAGATCTGGCTTAGCCAGCCTTATGCACCGCAACACGTTAATATTTTGTTTAGAATGCATGCCTTAAGGTTGAATGTTGAATAACATGCCAAACAATGTCATTCTAACAAAGATAATAATCGATGAGACATTAAATAACAAACCCTCAACTAAGAATATTAAGTCACGAATGCCTTCCATCACCATGGTTTTAATCAAACCTGTCATTGAACCTGTTTCCGCCAAAGAGGTACACTTCTACCAAAGGTTTGGAGGTTAAAATTCATTGGAGTTTTCCTTAATGGTGATGGGAGTGACTTAAAATAGCGGTTTTGCTTTGTTCCGCCAAAGCGGAAGGTTGATAAACGCCGTCCATAGGCATAGTGACGTACACATTATATGTGTATGTTGTGACATGTAGTGTCCACTCTATCGATAACTGGAGAATCACACTGAGGATGGACAATGGTTGGAGCCATTGAATTGTGTGATTGGCTTGTTGGGCTTTTTTCACATTTGAGGTTGATAGTGGGAGCTATCAATTGGTGTGGATTAAGTTTGTTGGCCTACCTAATCAACCCATTTTGGCTTGTTCGCCAGCGGAAGGTTTGAAATGGGCGCGGATGGGATCTCGTTCACTAGGGAAAGCCAACGGCTTTCCCCTGAAGTAATAAAGTGAGGGCCTTATTGGCTTGAGTAAAATAGTGGAGCATTGTTTAATAAAAAAGACCATATTAAATAATAATGAACTTTATAATAACTTTATCTTTTTCCGCAATTGTAGATTCACCCGAAAATGAGTATTATGAACTGCGACCGATAATCGAAAAAGAAAAAGGGGGCAGGGTTGATGGATCCAATTTCTTTCGTGAGGGTATCGTATACCGATCATACTTAAGTCAGAAAAGAAATGTATATCCTTGAAAAGCCATACATGGTGACAACGATCCTGATGCCACTCGAAGTTAAGGATAACCCTTTATCAAAGTTCCTGATGATCTTGAATAAGCGTACAATGCTTGATGTAGCCAAATCGGGATGACACCCTATGCTGCAAAAGCGGGAAACATCAGGAATATGGATACTTCTTCCATAATTCTACACCTCAAGGAGCTATGAAACAAAATGCTCGACATGAGAGGTGCAAGGTGGGTCCCCAAAAGCAGCTTGGGAGTACGTTCCGCCGAGGTGCCAGTTGGTCCTCATGTGCTCAAGATGATCGAGCACATTGGGAGCATTGAGACTTTGGGATGTGGGCTTGATGCAGAATTACAAATGGATTTATTCCTGCGCAATCCTTGCCACGACTCATATGCCTCGCCGTCCATAATGAATTTCAATATGAACACGATGGAGAAAACCCCCACCCCCAAAAAGCCGAGAACTTAACGAACATGCCTTGAGGTACGCGAGCGACTTGAAAAAGATTCCGAAAGCCCACCATCTGTGCCTTGCCGAAGTAGCAAAAGAGGTAATGGGCGGCAAGGAGGTAAGGCAGGCAACCAAGCCCAAGCCCAAAGGACGAGGTTGCTCTTTGGGCCTAGAGTGGCATAGGAAAGGCAAGGTATGTGCTCTTTTTGTGGCAAGCAATTGGCCTTGAGGAAACAGGCCCTTACCTTTGAGCTTTCTCGCAAGTAAGAGAAGTCGAGGCTACGACTGTACTTTCATGATTGAGATTAACTTCTCTCCTCAACATCTTGGGTCATGGACACCACGGATGGTGGAGGTACTCACATTTGTGCTGATGTCGGAGGACTAAGGCGAGTAGAAAGGTTTGGCTCGGCCGGAAGGGAGAGGTGGACCTACGAGTTGAAATGGAGCACATGGGTGCTGCATTAGTTCCGTAGGACTTATTGTTTATCTTTGCCTACGGGCTTATTGTTGGAACTACATAACTATTATCACGTACTCTATTTCTAAAGAAATAAATATTTCCCGATATCCGTTGATAATATGGGTAAATCCAATTGAGATATCTAATGATTGTTGTCCTTTAGTTTGAATGTATTCTATTTGGAATGCAAGGTTATATAATGGATTATATGTTCTTGATTTAAACAATAAAGATATTCTCATATTGGAAACCAAGAAAGCTAAACATAGCGATCAAAACCAAACATATCTCCTCCTTGCATTGTAGATTGTGTCATGTTAATAAGACTCACATTGCAAAACTTCAAAGGGATGGAGTTTTGGCCACTTGACTTTCAGGTCCATGGAGGTATCGCGAGTTCCATGCCTTTTAGGCAAGATGACTAAGTCTCTTTCACGACAGTGAAAGGGAGACCTCCTGAATAGCATCATCCATAGTGATGTATGTGGTCCACTAACAAAGTGGAAGCAGAGGTGGATATTCATACTTCATCACATTTACCTTGATGATTTCAGTAGATATGGTTATGTCTACCTTATGAGACATAAATCACGAAGCCTTTGATAAATTCAAGGAATTCGGAATGAAGTCGAGAATATGTTGGGCAAAAGTATTAAAGCTCTTCGGGTCGGATCGAGAGGTGGAATACTTAAGCTCGAGGTTTTCGAGTACCGAAGGAATGTGGATAGTATCACACCTCCACCCTCCTTATACACCCCAAACACATTTGAGTGTCGAACCGGAGGAATAGGACCTTACTTGACATGGTTAGGTCCATGATGAGTTTTAGTGATTTACCCGCATCGTTTACAGGGGTTATGCCCTGAGCTTGCGACTCACGTTTTAAAGGCCAAGTGGTGTTAAGTTTCAAAGTCTGGTTAGATAAGACTCCATATGAGCTATGGATGCGAAGCCACCTTGTCTTATCTAAGGATTTGGTTGCGAGGCTTATGTTAAGAAATTGACTTCGAACAAGCCAAGGCCCTTTTAACCCAAAATCCCGAAATGTATATTTGTGGGTATCCAAAGGAGACCAAAGGATACCATTTCTACCACCGTAAGAGCGCAAAATCTTTGTTGCTCGGGATTCGGGTGTCTTCCTAGAAAAGGAACATTTTCTAAGAAGTACTAGTGAGAAAAGTAGAACCCTTCCCGATGAGTTTCTAGAACCACAAGATATACTAGACGAAGGACGGGATGATGTTGCCACAAGGAGTGGTTGAGCATCATGAGGAGGTTACTCCACAAATGTGGATCAAAGTGAACCGCCTCGAGTAGCACAGCTACGGTAGATGGCCCAAGGGAGAGTACGCCATGAGCTCAAGAGATACGGTTATCTCGTGACTCAACATGGTGACGTACTAGTCTATCAAGACGATGAACCCAGAACCCTACGAAGACGCTATATCGATCCGGAAGATTCATGCAAATGGCTCAAGCCATGAAATCGAGATTGGACTTCCATGTACCGGAGAACCAAGTGTGGTTCTCCAAGTGGAACCACCTTGAAGGGGTAAAACCTATAGGGTGTAAATGGGTCTTCAAGAAGAAGCCGACATGGATGGCAAGCGTGCATACCTATAAAGCACGGTTGGGTTGCCAAAGGTTTCAACAAATTCACGGCCATTGACTATGAAGAAACCTTTTCGCCGTTGCAATGATTAAATCCATCCGGATTATGCTTGCATGCGCATATCATGACTATGAGATTTGGCAAATGGATGTCAAAAGCGCTTCCTGGACGAACCTTGAGGAGATGTGTATATGACACAACCAATGATGGTTTCGTCCTTTGATAGTCAAACTAATAAGGTATGCAAGTTGCGAGATCCATTTATGGACTCAAGCAAGCTTCAATGAGCTAGAACATTCGCTTTGATGAGGCCGTAAAGAATTCGGTTATCAAAAATGAAGATGAGCCCCTTTTGTGTTTACAAGAAAGTGAGTGGGAGCCGCAGTAGCATTCTAGTGTTGTATGTCGATGACATACTTGATCGGGAATGATATACCGGAACCTGGCGGTCGGGTAAAGACTTGGTTATCCAAGTGCTTTCCTTTCCATGAAAGACTTAGGGGAAGCGGGCTACATCTGGTATAAAGATCTATCGTGATAGATCGCAGGTTGCTTGGCCTAAGTCGAGTTCATATATTGACAAAGTATCGGGAACGATCCAGTATGGAAGAATCCAAGAAAGGATTTCTTCCGATGTCACATGGTGTTTATCTCTAAGGAATTGTGTCCTAAAACACAAGATGAGAGAGATAGGATGAAGAGGATCCCATATGCATCAAAGCCAATTGATCCATCATGTATGCCATGCCTTATGTACTCGATTGATGTCTCATGTGCTTTGAGCACTTGTAGCAGATATCAATCGATCAGTGAGCGCATCGATGGGTCGCCAAGAACATTCTTAAGTACTTGAAGAGACTAGATATGTTCTTGGTTTATGGAGGGGGAAGATAGCTGAGCTCCTGAAGAGGATACGGTTGGATGCCTTAGTTTCCAAACGGATAAAGCGATTATCGATCGCAATCGTTTGTATTTTGTCTCAATGGCGTGGCGTTTGGAGTGAAGAAGCCCTCCCAAGCAAAGCACCTTGTAGCGACTCTACAATGAGGCCTTGAGTATATTGCATTGTCGATGCGGCCGGAGGCGAATCGAAAATTTTAGAGTTCGTCATGAACTTGGTGTGGTTCTACGATTGTTGATCCTATAGACATCTATTGTGACAACAATGGAGCAATTGCTCAAGCAAGGGAACCACGGTTCCTCATCAAGTCCGACACATACTCGAGCACCCGGATTCCATCTCATCGAGAGATAGTTGAGAGGAAAGACGTGCAGATTAGTAAAAGGTGCATTGCCGCGACAATCTCGCAGATCCACACAAAGCCTCATCGCGCCGAAGCATGAAAGGCACTTGAAATCATTTGGTATTAAATACATGAATGATTGGCTATAGTGCAAGTGGGAGATTGTTAGTAGATGCCCTAGAGCAATCAATTATTGTGGAATTGACTCTTTATAATAATGTTCATTAATCAATAATAAAAGGCATTTTATTCTATATCGCGTAATCATATTATTGCAATATGTATTGATATATGTCCTTAGAATGGTAGAACCGTGACGAGGGTATCAAGTGTTTCAAATCTTGATAGTGAGAACTATGACCACATATGGTGGCCATTCTAGAAAGGGCGTCCGTTTTTAAGCCCCCAGATGTTGTGCCGAGGGTAAAGGCACGATAATACGGTAAGGCTATCATAGTGTTGAAGGCGACTGTCGAAAGGCGGTTGCTGATCTCACTTGTCAAGGTTGTTTGGTGACAACCCTTTGGTGCAACACATGGGTGCTTGTTGTTGGCGAATATACCGCAGAAGTTCACTGGATCGACCACCAGAGATTCATATGATGGTAACGTGTCTATGGAACAAATCCTCTAACGAATGGTGGTGCATGTGATCCTTGGACTTGAGATCACCGAGCGGCTTGTGCAGGCAGTTATTGCAGCTTTGATACTAGCCTAACGCAGTAAATGGGAGGAAGTAGTCGATTGACGGTGTGGATTGCCTATTCCAAGGAGTGTATCAAGACTATGGTGATTGACAAAGGATTCATCACTCCCGGCACGGAGAAGTTATCTCACACGCATTCCGATATGGCGATGACACTAAAACACGGGTAAACAAACCCGTGGGGATTGGATTGTTGCTCTATCCAGGTTATAATACGGGTCATTGGTCCGGGAAACATAATATATAATATCGAGAGTAACGAAGGTGACACTATTTCTATGCCTTCGTTCCTCGTCGAGATAACGAATGATGAAAGGATCGTATTATTGCAGGAACCATATCGTTGACGTAGCTACTTTCTGAATCCAAATCTATCGAGTGGCCATGATGCCTTGCTGGGGAAAAGGGGCAATCTGGATGCATGTATTAGTGAGACGATAATGGTGTATCGCGATACTATACACTACCGTATGATAGAGGAGCCTATGGGTTCACACACATAGAAGATAATTTAAGAGCCAAGAAGAAAGAAAGAAGGGCGTCGTCTTTTTTGGGCGAAGGGGTATTTTGGTAATTTCACGGGTTTGGCAATTAAATTTGCCTTGAGGTCGTAGCTTTTTATTTAATTTGTTAAAATTAAATAAGTGAAATTACGGAAGTTGATATGTGTTCACACATATTCAAATAAATTATCATTATTAAATTAAATGTTAATATATATATTAAATATATATTAATTGATTTTAATTGAAATAATGATGAAATAAATAAATATCCAATTTGGGAGTGTTTGGCAACATGGGGTGTTTGGGTTGGAGCCCAAGCCCATTCCATGGTGGAATAAGCAACTTGGTTTGCCTATAAAGGAATAGTGTTTGTGTGATTTAGAAATTAATGATTTTGCTTTGAAATATAAACACAAATACACAAAGACTTGTTTAGAGACTTCACGCCAATCTCACCTGTTGATTGAAAATCAAATACGATCTTCTTCTTGATTTCTAGCCAAGGAGGATCTAGCAAATCCCCTCCCCATTGGTTCTGGTGGTTGTCTTCGTGTAAGGACTTCTTTGGTTCGATCCTCACACTTGGATCGTAGCAAAACACATTCGAGACAACATTGGTGGAGCTCCAAACGTGGGTATAAATCTAACCTTGGATTTATTTTTTCATGCATTCATATTATGCATAAAACAGTTTAAATCGTGCCTTGATTTGGGTTCTAAGGAACGATCCGTGGGTTGTAAAATTTTTGTTTCACGCGCAAAGCGCGTTTCCTAACAATCCAAGTGGCCTTCCTTCCTTAATGAAGGACTTAGGAAGCAAGCATACATCCTTGGAATAAAGATCTATCGTGATAGATCGCGTAGGTTGCTTGGCCTAAGTCAGAGTGCATATATGGACAAAGTACTGAAAAGATTTAGTGTGGAAGAATCCAAGAGGGGATTTCTTCCGATGTCACATGGTGTTTATCTCTCTAAGGAAATGTGTCCTAGAACACAAGATGAGAGAGATAGGATGAAGAGGATTCCACATGCATCAGCAATTGGATCCATCATGTATGCCATGCTATGTACTTGGATTGGTGTCTCATGCGCTTTGAGCACTTGTAGTAGATATCAATCGGATCCAGGTGAGCGTCACTGGATGGTTGTCAAGAACATTCTTAAATACCTGAAGAGGACTAAGGATATGTTCTTGGTTTATGGAGGGGAAGATAGGCTCACTGTAAGAGGATATAATGATGCTAGTTCCCAAACGGACAAAGATGATTATCGATCGCAATCAGGGTTTGTGTTTTGTCTCAATGGGGGTGTAGTGAGCTGGAAGAGCTCCAAGCAAAGCACTGTAGTGGACTCTACAATAGAGGTTGAGTATATTGCTGTAACGCCCACATTAAGGTATGTAACTTATGTATGTTTTTATGCCTTTAGTTTTGCTTATTTCAAGAAAAAAGATTGAAAAATCGACATTTGAAAACTTTGCCGCGGCAAAGGAATTTTGTTGCCGCGGTAATGAACTTTTTGCCCAAATTTGTGTCACAAATTTCAGACTTCGCCAAGGCAAAGAGCCGGCTGGAATTTTTGAAAATTCTAGAGAAATCTTCCTTAGAGGCAAAATGACCATTCTACCCCTTATTAGTTGAAAATGTGGGGAGTGAAACATAAGGAAATTTGATGGAGAATGTAATAAAGGTAAAGGCATTAGTGTAAATGACAAAGGGACAAAGATGGAATTTTCTATAAAGTGCAAGGGCAAAATGGGAAGTATGCCTATTAATATGAGATATTAAGGGTTCAAGCACAAAGACCTTATCATTCTCTTACTCCCTCCCTCACGCATCGGTCACTCTCAATTCTCTCATCTCTTCATCAAATTTTCAAGGGATTTTAGAGGGCTTTTGTGATTTTGGTAGAGATTTGATCCTAAGCACCCAAAGGTAAGAATTCTTGCAATAGAGGTGAGATTAATTTTAAAAGTTGAATTCTTATAGTGTTTATGCTTAGGTTTTAGAGAAAGAACAAGTCTACGAAAGAAAGAGAGATCTTAGTGGAATTACTCAAGCACAAGGTAAGTAAATCAACCCGGGAAGTTATGATTTGAGAAATCAAGGGTGTAAGGATTTTTACATATGTGTATATGCTTATGATTTTGAGAATTGTTGATGACATTGATGAATTATGGATGAGTTTGATGATTATTGATGAGTAGAATTTAGCCATGAGAAGTGGTGTTGGTTGTTTGATGATTCATTGAAGTTTGGTTGAAGTTAGAAAGAGTTTAGTAGAATTTTTGGGAGTGTAATGTTTTGGACAGGTTTAGTAGTTGTTGGATGGAGTGTTACTCCAAATATTGGTGACTTGAGAAAGAGATAGAATTGTAAGCAAATTAGGAATTTGATTATGCATGCAATATGTTTGATGAAATGTCCAAGAGAAGTGTATGCATGAGTTTTATTCATTTATGAATTGACATGAGATTGTAGATGGTAGAGAGAAACTTATTTTTATGCTACATGGCATCCTTGCATTTAAAAATTTGCATTTAGAAAGAATAATGAGCATGAGCTATGCATATACATATGCACTAGAACTTAAAGAATAAAGAGAAAGAAAGAAAAGTTATTAAAGAATGCTCTAAAAGAAGAAAAGAATAGGTTGTTGCGATGGGAAACCGGTGAATGACAAGAAGAATTTCCCCGCATGCACGCGCCTCGTAGCGGCCTAAGAATAAGAAGAATAATTGGTATAGCGTTAAGAGTTGCGTGGTGGATAAGGGCTATACCCAAAAAAGAAGAATACACTCACACGGCCAGAGTTCCAAATCCATGCCTCAACCAAGTCCGATTGGCAAAGAATAAGAAAGAATAAGAATAAGAAAGAAATAATAAGAATAAGAATAAGAAAGCATAAGAGAAGAAAAGAAAGAAGAGAAAGTGTAGAAAGAAAGAAAGAATAGAAAACAGAAAAGAAAATGTGCACTTCTTGCATTTGTACATGTGCATCACACTTAAGCATGGCATGATGCCTTCCACCATGAGTAGTGAGAAATTAGAAAGAAAGAAATAGAGAAGAAATATTGAGAAATTAGAAAGAAAGAAAGAAAGAACAGAGAGATAAAAATAGAGTAATGTAAGGATAGAAATTAGAATGTGAGCAACGGAGAGAAAAGGCTGGTTTAGCAGATTTACTTACTGAGCAATTAGCGCTCACTCCGTTGATTTCTTTGTTTTTGTAGGAAATAGGTGAGAAGCGGTCGGATGGACGTCGAGAGGCGGAGGGAAATGGCACCACTGTCTACTATTTTTGAGCTTATGTATATGAGACTTTTATTAATGTAAAGAATTTTATACATAAAGTAAAGAAGTTTTCGAGCCCATTACCTTCTACTAATATGTTTATGTGTTTTTAATGTATTATATTTTCCAAAGTATACTAGCTAGAAAGAGTCATTACAATTGCATTAGCAGATGCGGCCAAGGAGGCAGTCTGGATTAGGAAGTTCATCATTGAACTTGGTGTGGTTCCCACGATTGTTGATCCAATAGACATCTATTGTGACAACAATGGAGCAATTGCTCAAGCCAAGGAACCACAGTCTCATCAGAAGTCCAGACACATACTCATACGATTCTATCTCATTAGAGAAATAGTTGAGAGGAAAGATGTGCAGATCAGTAAAGTGCATACTAACGAACCATTCCTCGCATCCACCGACAAAACCTCTGTCCAGAGCATACGGGAAAGGCACTTGGAGATCATTTGATATTAAATACATGAATGATTCCGTGTAAAAAGGTGGCAAGTGGGAGATTGCTAGAGAAGGTGCCCTAGAGCCAATCAATTATTATAGAATTGACTCTTTGTAATAATGTTCATTGATCAATAAAAAGCATTTTATTCTATATTGCGTAACTCATCATTGTATGTATTGATATATGTCCTTAGAATTGTAGAACTGTGACGAGGGTATCAAGTGTTTCAAATCTTGATAGTAAGAACTCTATGAGCACATATGGTGGCCATTCTAGAAACGTCCAAAGTAGCCCTCAGTATTATTCGAAGTAAGGGCAATGAGTAATAACTGGTAAGGCTAATCATAGTGTGAACGACCCGGTCCGAAAGGCAAGATTGATCTCACTTGTCAAGGTTGTTTGATGATAACCTAAAGGTGGTAACACATAGGTGCTTTGTGTAGGCAAGTTCACCGGATTGGGACATCCACCGAGGGATTCCATATGGATGGTAACCCTAGTGTTTATGGAACAAATTGTCTAACAAATGGTGGTGCATGTGATCCTTATACTTGAGATCACCGGAGCACCTTGTGCATCGATTGGTGTAGTTTGACACTAGCCCAACGCAGTTCTATTTAGAGTCAACCAATACGGTAGTGATTGGTTGCATCAAGGAGGTGTATCAAGACTATGGTGGATCGACGAGGATTCATTACTCCCCGGGTATGGGGGAAGTTATTCTCACTCGGCACAATTTAGTAAATGGCAAGTGACCACTAAAACCCCTGTTGGGCCACCAATGGGATTGAAGTTTGTTGCTCTATCCAGTTTATAACTTAGGTCATTGGTCCAGTAACTGAATACATACATATCGAGAGTAACCGCCGTTGACACTATTTCTATGCCTCGGTCTCATTGAGATAACGGATGATGAAAGGATTTGATTGTCACGGTATAGGCGGGGCCATATCGTGACAGAGTAAACAAATAACGTGAATGCAGAATCTATCCCGTGGCCATGATGCCTTGCTAGAGGCCAATTTTCCTGATCCCAACCCGGGTTGGGTGGTAGTGAGACGATTAATTGGTATTAATCACGATACTACACACTATCGGTATGATGAGGAGCCTACGGGTCACACACATAGAAGATAATTTAAGAACCAGTTTGTAAGAAGGGCGCTTTCGTCTTTTTAGGTGAAAAGGTATTTTGGTAATTTCACGGGTTTGGTAATTAAATTTGCTGAGGTCGTAGCTAATATTTAATTTGTCAATAAAATTAAATAAGTGAAATTATATTTAAATATGTGTTCGCATATATTTAAATAAATTATTGTTATTGTTAAATGTTAATATATATGAAATATATATATATATATATTAATTTAATTTAATTAAAATGACAATAATAATGATTAAAATATCTAAATGGAACTGTTTTGACATAGGAGTTGTTTGGGCTGGTGCCCAAGCCCATTCCATGATGGAATAAGGCAAAGTGTGCACTATATAAGTGTGAAATTAATTAATTAATTCATTCAATCATTTCCAAGAAAAATTCCAACCCCCTTTCTCTCATCCACGCCACTTCACACTTGATTGAATCAAAGTTTCATTTTTGATTTTGTTCTTGGTTCTTAAGACTAAAGAGGATCTAGCAAATCTCTTTTAGTTCGGTAAGGGATTATTTTCGTGTGGACTACCGCAGGTTCGATCCTACCCTTGGATCGGTAGAGAATCCCATTAAGAGTTAAAGTCGGAGGAGCCTCCAAACATGGGTATTATTTCTTTACTTTAAATTGATTTTCTGCAGATTTTAATATATGTTGTATAAACTGTAAATTTGTGCCTTGATCTTGGTTCTAAGGAACGATCCATGTTATTTATGTTTTATTTTTCCGCTACCATAACTTGATCGTTTCCTAACAGACGCTCCTCATAAACGAGATTCTATTCTAAGTCCACTTCCTCTACTTTCAGTATATGGGAGTGGTCGTTGACATACTTTCGAAACATCAAGATATGAAACACATTATGCACCCTGTCCATACTAGGTGGTTGCGCCAACTTATAAGCTACCTTTCCCACTCGTTGTAACACTTCAAATGGACCAATGTATCTCGGTGCTAACTTTCCTTTGTCACCAAAACGCATTACCCGCTTATAGGGGGAAACTTTTAGAAACACTTTATCACCCACTTCGAACTCAACATTTTTTCTCTTCAAATCTGCATAGTTTTTCTATCTGTCTTGGGCTTGCTTCATTCTACTTTTGATCAACTTGATATCCTCTATCATTTTCTGAGTTATTCTTCCGACCTAAGAGCTGTATTCAACACATCTTTCTCTCATACCTCATCCCAATGCAACGGAGATCTACATCACCTACCATATAAGGCTTCATAAGGAGCCATCTTAATTGTAGACTGATAGCTATTATTATAGGCAAACTCCACCAAAGGTAACATCTCATGCCAAGTCATTCTATAATCCATACAACATGCTCTCAATATATCCTCAAGTATCTGATTTGTTCTCTCAGTTTGGCCATCTGTCTGAGGATGGTATGTTGTACTAAATGCTAATCTAGTACCCAAATTTCTCTGTAGACTAGTCCAAAAAGCATAAACAAATCTGGAATCTCTATCTGACACTATGATCTTGGTCACACCATGGAGTCTCGACTTATTTCCCTCCCTTGACATAGATCCAGGGGCCAATTGACTGATCGAGGTAAGTGCTATCTTTACTGGAAGAAAATGGGCTGATTTAGTTAATTTGTCTACTATCACCCGTATGGCATTAAACCCTTTTTGAACTCTGGGAAGGCCTGTAATAAAATCCATGGATATACTCTCCCATTTCCATTCAGGAATGCTAAGTGTCTGAAGCAATCCTAATGGCCTTTGGTGTTCTGCTTTTACCTGTTGACAAACCAAGCACTTAGCCACATAATCTCCAATATCTCTCTTCATACCTGGCCACCAATAGCCCTTTTTTAAGTCTTGATATATCTTGGTTGCTCCAGGATGAGTAGTGTAATGGGTGTGGTCATGAGCCTCGTAATTCTCTTTTCAATTCACATCTTGGGGAATGCATAGCCCGGGATCCCCTCAAACGGAGGACATCGTCCTAACAAGTGGAATTCTCGTATCCTTGCCCCCTCAAGCCACCTTGCCTTAACTTATTTTCTTCGACACCACCATCGGCAAGTTGCTTTTAATCTCTTCCAGTAAAGTGGACTGAATTTCTAACCTAGCAATCCTTCCCGTATTTCACCTCAATCTGCTCTCGACAATTCTTTCAATAATTCTTACCGCCTTCTCGAAGTCGACAAATAAGCCTTCTACTTAAGGCATCGCTACTACATTGGCTTTTCCTGTGCCGGGATACTTAATTTCCTGTAATCATAATCTTTAACCAACTCTTAACCATCTCCTCTGTCTCATATTCAGCTCCCTCTTAGTAAAGAAATACTTTAAACTCTTGTGGTCGGCGTAGATATTACTCTTTGCACCATACAGGTAATGCCTCCATATCTTTAATGCAAAGACTATAGCTACCAACTCTAAATCATGTGTAGGGTATCTCGTCTCATACTCTTTTCAACTGTCAAGAAGCATAAGCTATCACCTTACCTAACTGCATCAACATAGCACAAAGTCCCTGTAGTGAGGCATCAGTATAAATGTCATAATCCTCACCCTCTTGTGGTAATACCAAAATGGGTATAGTGGTTAATCTTTTCTTCAATTCTTGAAAACTCTCTTCATAAGGATCTGACCATACAAAAGGAGTTCTCTGTTTATTGAGAGTTGTCAGCGGCTTAGCCAATTAGGCAAATCCTGCTACAAATCGCCGATAATAGCCTGCCAATCCTAAGAAACTTCTAACCTCCTTTACTGTTTTTGGCTTGTGCCACTCAAGAATTGCCTTCACTTTGCTAGGATCCACTGATATACCTTCTTTAGAAACAGTATGACCTAGAAATATCACTTGATCCAGCCAAAACTCACACTTAGAAAACTTGGCAAACAGCTTCTTTTCTCTCAATCACTGCAGCATAAATCTTAAGTATTCCTCATGCTCCTCTCTTTGACTTTGAAATAAGCCAGATGTCATTAATAAACACCACTATAAATTGATCAAAACAATCGCGGCAACACGCGTTCATTAAATCCATAAAGACCTCACGGGGCATTGGTTAACCCAAAAGGCATCACCACAAACCTCATAATGCCCATATTCTTCGGTCCGAAAAGTAGTCCTGCAATATCTTGTTCGCCACTCCTTACTTGATGATAACCCGACCTCAAATCAATTCTTGAAAACACCTCGCGCTTCCTTTCATTGATCAAATAAGTCATCTATATGGGCAACAAGTACTTATTCTTTACTGTCACTTTATTCAACTCTCTATAATCTATACACATCTACAGGGATCCATCTTTCTTCTTCACAAACAAAATTGGAGCTCCACAAGGAGAATGACTCGGGTCGAATAAAACCCCTTATCTAGGGAGTTCTTTGGAGTTGCTTTCTTTCCAATTCCTCGAAGCCTCCGATGGGCCATCCCGAAGGTGGCTTTTAGAAATTGGTGCGGTCCCTAGTGCCAGTTCAATACTGAATTCTACTTTTCTTTCAGAAGGTAAACTTGGCAAATCTTCCAAAAATACATCTAAAAACTCCTGACACGGCACATTCTCCAATCTCCTCCCGGGTTCCGTGGGACATCACTATTGTGGTACCCGTAACACCATTTTCTTAACATCTTTCTAGCCTTTTACTACCGATTAACATACTCAATCGAATGGCCCTCTTCCAAAACTAAATTTATCTCCGTCATCAAGATTAAATCTTGCTTTCTTCTTCCAACAATCAATTTCTACCCTCCCATGCCCCTCTCGTAACATCTACTGAAAACTAGTGCAATACATGCATAATAACAAAATAAAATGGGCCCAAAATTTCTTTTCATTAGAAATCATATGTCTTTTTTATACACAAAGATTAATGCTTACAAAAATAAAATGCATTTTAAAAAGACAAGACAGGGAAACAGTAGCTATCCTCTTCGCTTGCCGACGCCCCTCCGATCAAAGGGGCTAGCCTAGAACCCTGCGATCCACAAAGGAAAATAACGGTGAGCACAAAATAATGCTGCAAGTAAAAGTATCTCTCTGTCCCTCTCCCCGTATAAATAACTTCTTAATTCTTTCCTTATACTATTTCGATTCTATTTCTGTTCCTAATAACATCATGGCCTCATCTTAACCGGGAGGTACGGTCGATGGCGTCACACAAAGACCATCTCACTCTCTATGGCTATCGGGTGGAATTCACACAGCACCTAACCCGTTCTTAGTGACTACCGAGCGAGGATCACAAAGCACCAACTCGGTTCTTTCTAACTATCGGGTGGAGATCACCTGCACCTACCCACGTCCTCATGAATTTTGGGTAATGATCACCAAGCATTTACCCGTCTCTAGTCACTATGGGTGATGGTCACAAAGCATCAAACCCACTCTACCAAATGTTAGATGATGATCACAAAGCATCAACCTACATATCTCTTAACTAACCGGGTAGTGGTCACAAAGCATCTACCCATTTCTTTACTACTCATCGGGTGATGATCACAAAGCATCGACCCATCTCTATAAGGGCTATTCGGATGATGATCACAAAGCATCAATCCGATTCCCATAACGGGTCCCGGGTGATGACACAAAGCATCATCCCAACTATACTACTCTTTCTAATTCATTCTATTGTAGCATTTTTTTCAATGCTCTCTACCCTTAGATAATTTTACCCACTAAGCTTCTACTCATAGGGTAATTGCATAAAGCCATTTCCTTACACTTTCTTAGGTCACTTTTTTCATGTACAACTAGTGCCTATGGATGGTTCATCTTCACAATGCACTTATGAGATGCCAACTTGCAATGTTGCAAGAATTAAGGTTCATTACTCACACTCAAAACCTCTATTAGGCATTTCATCAAGCAATCTCATGTGCACTATAAAACTCTATTATAGCCATGATTCTAAAACTTTTCCTAACCATCCAAAATGGGGAAAACCCCCTTCACAAAGCCATAATAACCCTCGTCAAACAAAAACACTTCCAAAAAGGGTTCCATAACACCCCTTCAAATCCATCTCCAACTACCTTGCCAACCCTTAACAATCTCATTTCTCAAATTTGCAAGGTATAAACAATCACAAAGCATAGAAATTTCTCTATTTAATCCTTCATACATGCCATAATTACATGTACATCACATACATACATCAAGTCTATCAAAAACCCTAATCAAGAAATTTCATAAATCTCAACTTGGGTTGGTTTTACTTACTTGTTATGGGAGAGACTTCACCAACTCTTCCTTTCACTTGTTTAGCTTGACTTTTCCTCTAATCTTAACCAAAAAGAAAGAAAACCTCAAACCTTTAATATGGGTTAAAACTCCCCAAATCACACAACTTAAGGAGAAATCCTTACCTTAGGAAGCCCTTAGGTTACTTTTTCCACCCCAAAACACTTCAAAACCCCCTTGGAAAAACCTTGATCAAAAAGAGAAGAGAAGTTGAGAGTGAGATGGGAAGCCTTGCGTTGAGAAAGAAGAAATGAGGGGTTTCTTTGATTCTAATTCCTTTTAAAGAAATATAAACACACTCATTCCCATTTTGCCCTTATTCTTCTTTTTGGGAAATTCCATCCATATCCTTTGATTCATTACAAAACTCACCCCTATATCAACACATTCTCTATGAAAATCCTTACAATTAACTCCCACTTTTCCCCTGCTAATTAGGTAGAAAGGTCAAATTGCCCTTAGGGAAGAAAATATCTAAAAACTCAATCAACATTTTATTCGGGCCTGCGCAGCCGGCGAAGAAACTCTGCGCGCGCGAAAACTGCGCCAGCCTTCCCCGTGGCTTCAATCCTCCTCTTCGCCACTGCCAAGATTCTTCGCCCCGTGGGCCAAGCACTGCATGAATTCTTTCTTCGTTTTCAACCAATTTCAGGCAAACTTTCAACACAACACTAAATTACCAAAACCAACTCAAATAAGGCGAAAGAGGAAACAATAACAACGTACCCTCGAGGGGGCGTTAGCAACCTTCTCCCCTTAAAAGAATTTCGTCCCCGAAATTCATGCAAATAACTCGGGAAGCGATTCGCATGTCCCCGCTCTCTACTTCCCTTGTGGCCTCCTTCCACTTTGTGATTCCCTCCAAAGAACCTTCACTAGCGGGAAACACTCTTGTTCCGAAGTTCGTTAACCCCCTTCGATCTAGAATCGAACTCGGACGTTCATATACTAGATTCTGTACTTCAACGCCTTCTCGCCTCGATGTGGGAGGGGATCACTTACATATTTTCATAGCATCGAGACATGGAAGACATCGTGCACCCCGTCCCAAGCTAGGTGGTAAGTGCCAATCATAGGCCACCTTTCCCACTCGTTGCAAGACCTCAAAAAGGACCTACATACCTCCTGGCTAGCTTCCCTTGCTTCCAAAGCGCATTACCGCTTATAAGGGGGAAACTTTCAGAAATACTTTTCGCCCACTTGGAATTCTACCTCTTTCCTTTTCAAGCCCTCCAAGATAACTCTTCTGGCCGATCTTGGGCTTGTTTCATTCTATTTCGATTAACTTCACATCTTCTACTAGTTTCCCGAGTCATCTCTCGGCCCAAGAGCGTACTAACTCATCTCTTTCTCCTACTTCATCCCAATGAAGCGGAGACCTACACCGTCTACCATACAAAGCCTCGTAAGGCGCCATTTTAATTGTAGACTCGATAACCTAAGTTGTAGGCAAATTCCACTAATGGTAACATTTCTCATGCCAGATACTCATAATCCATGCAAGCTCCTTCAACATATCCTCGAGCACCCGATTTGTTCTCTCGTTGGCCCACATTTGTCTAAGGATGATAGGTAGTACTGAATGCCTAAACGGGTACCCAAACTCCTTCTGTAAGCTTGTCCGTAAGGCTGAAACAAACAAACGAATCTCTATCCGATACTATAGTCTTGGGCACACCATGCAATCCGACTATCTCCTTAAGGTAAATCGGAGCCAACCGCTCAGAAGGTACTTTCCTTTACCTGAGAAAATGGGCTGACTTGGTTAACCTATCCACAATCACCCAAATGGCATTATACCCTCCCTCTCGTACTCTAGGGAGACCGGGTGATAAAAATCCATCGAAATGCTCTCCCATTTCCACTGGGATACTCAATGGGTGAAGCAACCCCGACCGGCCGCTGGTGTTCGCGGGTTTCACCGACAAAGTGTTAGGCATTTAGCCACAAACCTCGCAATGTCTTTCTTCATACCCGACCACCAATAGCCTTTCTTGAATATCCCGATACATCTTGGTTGCTCCCTGGATGAGCGGTGTACGGTGGTGTCATGAGCCTCCATAAGAATTTTTCTGTTTCAACTCCTCATTTGGAGGAATGCACAACCGATTTCCTAAAAATGCAGGACACCATCTCTCACAAGGAACTCGATGTCCTTGCCTCACGCACTTGCCTGAACTGTTTCTTTCGACACCACTCATCTCGCCATTTGCTTTTCTCTAATTTCCTCTAAGTAAAGAGGACTGCACTCTAGGGTCAGGTAATTCGTCCCGCCCCAAACCACTTCCAATCCGCTTCCTTAGACAAATTCTTCTATTAACTCTTTCACCCGGGTAAGCCGGAAAACAATGGGCTTTTCTACTCAAAGACGGCTACTACATTGGCTTTCCCCGCTTGATATTTGATCTCACAATCATAATCCTTGACTAGCTCTAACCCACCTTCTCGCCTTTCATATTCAACTCCTTTTGAGTGAAGAAGTACTTTAGACTCTTATGATCTGTAGATATTACTCTTCACACCATAAAGGTAAGGTGCCTCCAAATCTTTAAAGCAAAGACCACTACAACCGCTAACTTCCTAAGTCAGCGTAGGGTATCCTGGTCTCGTACTCTTTCAATTGACGAGAAGCATAAGCTATAACCCTACCTAACCGCATCAACACAAACACCAAGTCCCTGCAAAGAGGCGGCTCGTATAAATGTCATAATCCTACACCCTCCCGTGGTAACACTAGTACAGAGCCGATGTTAACCTCTTCTTCAACTCTTGAAAGCTTTCTTCACATGCCGCTGACCTGCATAAAAGGAGTTTTCTGCTTGGCTTGAAGAGTCGCCAACCTGGTTTAGCCTTAACCGGGCGAATCCTCCCGCCATAAATCGCCGGGTAGTAACCTCCGCTAAGCCTAAGAAACTCCCGATTTCTTTCACTGTTTCTGCCTCGCCATTCCGTGATTGCCTGCACTTTACTCCGATCTACCGAAATCCCTTCCTTCGATACGGTATGACCCAAGAATATCACTTGGTTAAGGGGCCAAAACTCACACTTGAAAATTTAGCACACAACTTCTTTTCTCTCAAAGCTGCAATACTAATCTCAAGTGTTTCTCATGCTCTTCTCTTGACTTTGAGTAAACCGTAATGTCGCCGATGAAGACAACAATGAACTGATCCAAATACTCATGGAATACCCTGCTCATCAAGTCCATAAAACTCCGGGCATTAGTCAAGCCAAAAGGCATCACTACAAATTCATAATGCCCATATCTTGTACGAAAGGCGCGCCTTAGCCACATTCTTGCTTCAACCACTCTTACTTGATGATACCCGACCTTCAAATCAATTTTTGGAGAACACCGCCACTCCCCTTTTCAACCGATCAAAAAGGTCATCTATCCGGTAAGGGTACTTATTCTTCACTGTAACCTTTATTCAACTCCCTATAATCAATACACATCCTTAGTGATCCATCCCTTCTTTTCACAAACAAAGATTGAGCTCCCCCTTGGGGAATGACTTGGTCGGATAAAGCCTTTATCTAAAAGCTCTTGGAGTTGCTTTTTAATTCTTTGGAGCTCACCGGGCCATTCGGATAAGGGGCTTTAGATATTGGTGCTGTCCTCGGGTGCTAGTTCGATACTAAACTCTACCTCCCTCTCGGAGGCAAACCCGGTAACTCT
This sequence comes from Pistacia integerrima, assembly GCA_026225825.1. Classification (NCBI taxonomy): domain Eukaryota; kingdom Viridiplantae; phylum Streptophyta; class Magnoliopsida; order Sapindales; family Anacardiaceae; genus Pistacia; species Pistacia integerrima. The sequence continues at coordinate 10,909,347 of CM047741.1, read as the reverse complement.
TCCGAAATACATCTAGAAGTCTCGAACCTACCGGCACCCTCCCTCCAATCTCTAACCTGGGAACATCACCACTTTGCACTACATGGGCAATATAACCCGAACACCCCTTTCTCAACATCTTCCCCTAAGCTTTCACATTACTAATCAAAGATGCTCAACCGACGGCCTTCTCCAAAACTAAACTTATCTCCACTATCAAGGTTAAACCTTGCCTTCTTTTTTTCGCATAATCAATCTACTCCCATATCTCCTAGGAAGTCCATGCCCTAATCACATCAAAAATCGGGCATATCGAAAACTATTAAGTCAACGATTAACTCTCTACCCCTGATCACTAAGGACTCTCTTAACAAAAATCTCCCCGAGTCACAACACTAACCCCATCGTAGTTCTATCTTAATGGGTTGTGATGCCTCTAGTAGGTTTCAAACCTAATCTCTCAAGCATCCCATAAGATATGAACGAATGAGTAGCACCAATCAATTAAAGCATATAAAGGGACCTGATGAAATAATAACCTCACAAGAACGGCCGATGGACGGCCTCTGCTTCCCCTGTGCCACAAGAAAACTCGCATTCGGCAGCATCCTCCCCGAACTCCCCGAGTAGTTGGTGGAAGAGGAGCTTACAATCCTCATCATGTGCCCCGGAAGGTCGGCACCTATAACACACTCTCGATCCCCTCGCACACCCCCTCTCCCCGGGTGATTCTTCCCGCATTTAGGGCAAGGAGGAAACCCTTCCGTCCCGAGGTCGCTTATTCTTCCACTCTTTCTATTCCTCGTCTATACTAAACTTCTTCTTCGAATTCTTCATTTCTTTACCTCGACACCGGTCATGCTTCTCCCTCTGGGGGAGGAGAGGGTGCCTCCTTTGATTCCTCCCTGTCCGAGGGTCCTACGGGAAGATTTTATTCTCAAAATCTCCGCCATTCACCTCACCCTACCTCAAATGCCCCGCCCTCAAAGCCTCTATAATTTCGGAGGTGAGCTTGTCATTATATCCCTGCCATCTCCGGCTTCAAACCATGTACAAACTTATCCCTTCTCAAGGCCGGAGTGCTAACTATTCCCTGGCAAAACCTTGCAAGAGCGTTGAACTTCATCCGAGTACCTTCTTTCACGCGCTAGTCCCTGCAGAGATCCGATAAATTCTTGGACCTTCTCATGAACTTGGTCCTCTGCTCTATACTCACCTCAAACTCTTGCCTAAACTCTTCCCACGTCATTATTGTCCGCATCGTGAGTTTCTTCCATTAACTCCCACCAAATTCGGGCATCACCCGAAACAAGAAACTCGCATACCGATCTTCTCCCTAATCCGACATGGGAAATAAACCGTGGCCTGCTCTCTCTCGGACCCAAGCCATTCTTCTACTATTACCCGGATCTGTAGTACCCTTTAAACTCGAGGGTTGATGCCTGGCTAGAGAGACCGTAAATCGGTTCAACTCTATTCTCACCGGGAGGTACCGTTGTCCTCTTTCGACATGTGTAATCAAGTGCATTCGAACAAAAAGGGGGTACAACTCCCTCCCCGAAGTTTCGCCACAACTTGTCCGTATAATTCCCCTGGGATTCTAGCTTCATCCAAGGGAGGGGGAGGGCGACTCGGGTGGGGTTAGTTCCTCCTTCATTCACCACACCTTTACCGCGATTCCGATAACTACGCCTTCATCTACAAAAATGATCACACTAATAAACTCAAGGAACAATTGCTATAAGGAAAGAATTACTCACACAAATGTTGTAGGACGCCGTGGTGATGAGAATAGTACACCTGCTCAATCCCAAAATCTTTGCTCGATACCAAAAATGTAACATCTATCAAAACTAGTACAATGCATGCATAATAACAAAATAGAAAATTGGGCCCCAAAATTTTCTTTTTCATTAGAAATCATATGTCTTTTTATACATAAAGATTATTGTTTACAAAATGTATTTTAAAAGACAAGAAACAGGGAAACAAGTAGCTATTCTCTTCGCTTGCGACGCCCTCCGATCAGGCTACCTAGAACTCGCATCCACAAAGGAAAATAACGGGTGAGCACAAAATAATGCTCGCAAGTAAAACTTTCTCGTCTCTGTCCCCGTATAAATAACTCTTAATTCTTTCCCTTATGCTTATTTCGATTCTCTTTGCTTTCCTAATAACATCATGGCCTCATCTTATGGGAGGTACGGTCGGGATGGCGTTCACACAAAGACCATCTCACTCTCTATGGCTATCGGGTGGAATTCACACGCACCAACCCGCTTCTTAGTGACTACCGAAAGTGAGGATCACAAAGCACCAACTCCCTTCTTTCTAACTATCTGGGTGGGAGATCACCTAGCACCTACCCGCTTCCTCATGAATTTTGGGTAATGATCACCAAGCATTTACCCGCCTCTAGTCACTATCGGGTGATGGTCACAAAGCATCAAACCCACTTCTACCAAATGTTAGATGATGATCACAAAGCATCAACCTACATATTCTTAACTAACCGGGTAGTGGTCACAAAGCATCTACCCATTTCTACTACTCATCGGGTGATGATCACAAAGCATCGACCTCCATCTCTAAGGGCTATTCGGATGATGATCACAAAGCATCAATCCGATTCCCATAACGGTCGGGTGATGATCACAAAGCATCATCCCAACTATACTACTCTTCTAATTCATTCTATTGTAGCATTTTTTTCAATGCTCTCTACCCTTAGAGTAATTTTACCCACTAAGCTCTCTACTCATAGGGTAATTGCATAAACCATTTCCTTACACTTTCTTAGGTCACTTTTTCATGTACAACTAAGGTGCCTATGGATGGTTCATCTTCACCAATGCACTTATGAGATGCCAACTTGCAATGTTGCAAGAATTAAGGTTCATTACTCACACTCAAACCTCTATTAGGCATTTCATCAAAGCAATCATGTGCACTATAAAACTCTATTATAGCCATGATTCTAAAACTTTTCCTAACCATCCAAAATGGGGAAAACCCCTTCACAAAGCCATAATAACCCTGTCAAACAAAACACTTCCAAAAAGGGTTCCATAACACCCCTTCAAATCCATCTCCAACTACCTTGCCAATCCAACAATCTCCCATTTCTCAAATTTGCAAGGTATAACAATCACAAAGCATAGAAATCTCTATTTAATCCTTCATACATGCCATATTACATGTACATCACATACATACATCAAGTCTATCAAAACCCTAATCAAGAAATTTCATAAATCTCAACTTGGGTCAGGGTTTTACTTACTTGTTATGGAGAGACTTCACCAACTCTTCCTTTCACTTGTTTAGCTTGACTTTTCCTCTAATTTTAACCAAAAGAAAGAAAAACCCTCAAACTTTCAATATGGGTTAAAACTCCCAAATCACACAACTTAAGGAGAAATCCTTACCTTAGGAAGCCCTTAGGTTACTTTTCCACCCCCAAAACACTTCAAAACCCCTTGAAAACCTTGATCAAAAGAAGAAGAGAAGTTGAGAGAAGTAAGGATGGGAAGTTGCGTTTTGAGAAGAAGAAATGAGGGGTTTCTTTGATTCTAATTCCTTTTAAAGAAATATAAACACGCATTCCCATTTTGCCCTTATTCTTCTTTTGGGAAATTCCATCCATATCCTTTGATTCATTACAAACTCACCCCCTATATCAACACATTCTCCTATGAAAAAATCCTTACAATTAACTCCCACTTTTCCTGCTAATTAGGGGTAGAAAGGTCAAATTGCCCTTAGGGAAGAAAATATCTAAAACTCAATCAACATTTTATTCGGCCTCTCGCCGCGGCGAAGAAACTTGTCCGCCGCGGGCAAGAAACTGTCCCAGCCAGCCTTCCCCGTGGCTTCAACCTCCTTCGCCACGGCGAAGATTCTTCTCCCGCCTCGCAAGCTGGCAGATTGAATTTCTTCTCGTTTTCAACCAATTTCAGGGCAAACTTTCAACACAACACTAAATTACCAAAAACCAACTCAAATAAGGGCGAAAGAGGAAACAATAACAACGTACCTCAAGAGGGGCGTTACAATTCTCCCCTTAAAAGAATTTCGTCCCCTAAATTCATGCAAATAACTCGGGAAGCGATTCGCATGTCCCGCTCTACTTCCCTGTGGCCTCTTCCACTTTGTGATTCCTCCAAAGAACCTCTTCACTAGCGAAACACTCTTGTTCCGAAGTTCGTAACCCTTCGATCTAGAATCCGAACCGGACGCTTCTTCATACTAGATTCTCTCCTACTTCAACGCCTTTCTACGCCAGATGTGGAGGGGATCACTTACATATTTTCCATAGCATCGAGACATGGAAGACATCAGGCACCCGTCCAAGCTAGGTGGTAGTGCCAATCTATAGGCCACCTTTCCCACTGCAAAGACCTCAAAAGGACCTACATACCCTCTGCTAGCTTCCCTTGCTTCCAAAGCGCATTACGCTTGTAAGGGGAAACTTTCAGAAATACTTTTTTCGCCCACTTGGAATTCTACCTCCCTTCCCTTTCAAGTCGGCATAACTCTTCGTTCGATCTTGGGCTTGTTTCATTCTATTTCGATTAACTTCACATCTTCTACTAGCTTCCAGTCATCTCCTCGCCCAAGAGCGTTACTCAACTTCATCTCTTTCTCCTACTTCATCCCAATGAAGCGGAGACCTACACCGTCTACCATACAAAGCCTCGTAAGGCGCCATTTTAATTGTAGACTGATAACTGTTGTTGTAGGCAAATTCCACTAAGGGTAACATCTCATGCCAGATACTCTAATCCATGCAACAAAGCCTCAACATATCCTCGAGCACCTGATTTGTTCTCTCGGTCTGACCATTTGTCTGAGGATGATAGGTAGTACTGAATGCTAAACGGGTACCCAAACTCCTCTCCCGTAAGCTTGTCCGTAAGGCTCAAACAAATGCGAATCTCTATCTCGATACTATAGTCTTGGGCACACCATGCAATCGACTATCTCTTCCTTAAGGTAAATTCAGAATCCCCGCTTCAGAAAGGTACTTTCCTTTACTGGGAGAAAATGGGCTGACTTGGTTAACCTATCCACAATCACCCAAATGGCATTATACCCTCTCTGTACTCTAGGGAGACCCGTGATAAAATCCATCGAAATGCTCTCCCATTTCCACTGGGATACTAATGGGTGAAGCAACCCCCCTCCCCGACGGCCGTTGGTGTTCTCGCCACCCGCCGACAGTGTTAGGCATTTAGCCACAAACTCGCAATGTCTTTCTTCATACCTGACCACCAATAGCCTTTCTTGATATCCTCGATACATCTTGGTTGCTCCCCTGGATGAGCTGTGTACGTGTGTCATGAGCCTCCATAAGAATTTTCTGCTTCAACTCCTCATTTGGAGGAATGCACAACCGATTTCTAAAATAGAGGACACCATCTCTCACAAAGAACTCGATGTCTTGCCCTCACGCACTTGCCGAATCAAGTTTTCGACACCACTCATCTCGCCATTTGCTTTTTCTCTAATTTCCTCTAGTAAAGAGGATCATTCTAGGGCCGGGCAATTCCCGTCCCTAACCACTTCAACCGCTTCCTTAGACAAATTCTTCTATTAACTCTTTCGCCCGTAAGCCGAAAAACAAGGGCTTTTCTACTCAAAGCATCGCTACTACATTGGCTTTCCCTCTTGATATTTGATCTCACAATCATAATCCTTGACCTAGCTCTAACCACCTTCTCTCCCTCATATTCAACTCCTTTGAGTGAAGAAGTACTTAGACTCTTATGATCGGTGTAGATATTACTTTTCACACCATAAAGGTAAAGTGCCTCCAAATCTTTAAAGCAAAGACCACAACCGCTAACTCTAAGTCATGCGTAAGGGTATCGGGTCTCGTACTCTTCAATTGACGAAGCATAAGCTATAACCCTACCTAATCGCATCAACACAAAGATCCAAGTCCCTACAAAGAGGCGTCTCGTATAAATGTCATAATCTACACCCTCCCGTGGTAAACACTAGTACAGAGCGATGTTAACCTCTTCTTCAACTCTTGAAAGCTTTCTTCACATGTCATGACCGACAAAAGGGAGTTTTCTGCTTGGTAAGAGCTGCCAAGTTTAGCCTCGGGCGGAATCCTCGCCATAAATCGCCGGGTAGTAACCTCGTAAGCCTAAGAAACTCCCGATTTCTTTCATGTTCTCGGCTTCGCCATTCCAGATTGCCTCGCACTTTACTCCTGATCTACCAAATCCCTTCCTTCGATACAGATGACCCAAGAATATCACTTGGTTAAGCCAAAACTCACACTTGAAAATTTAGCACACAACTTCTTTTCTCTCAAATTGTAATACTAATCTCAAGTGTTTCTCATGCTCTTCTCTTGACTTTGAGTAACCGTAATGTCGCCGATGAAGACAACAATGAACCGATCCAAATACTCATGGAATACCCCCGCTCATCAAGTCCATAAAAACTGCCGGGCATTAGTCAAGCCAAAAGGCATCACTACAAATTCATAATGCCCATATCTTGTGCGAAAGGCGCCTTAGCCACATCTTGCTCAACCACTCTTACTTGATGATACCCGACCTCAAATCAATTTTGGAGAACACCTCCGCTCCTTTCAACTCCATCAAAAAGGTCATCTATCCGGGGTAAGGTACTTATTCTTCACTGTAACTTTATTCAACTCCCCTATAATCAATACACATCCTTAGTGATCCATCATTCTTTTTCACAAACAGATTGGAGCCCTCCCTAAGGGGAATGACTTGGCCTGGATAAAGCCTTTTATCTAAAAGCTCTTGGAGTTGCTTCTTTTAATTCTTGAGCTCACCGGGCCATTCGAGGGTGGGCTTTAGATATTGGTGCCTCCCCCGTGCTAGTTCGATACTAAACTCTACCTCCCTCTCTCGGAGGCAAACCCGTAACCTCCTTCCGGAAATACATCTAGGAAGTCTCAACTACCGGCACCCTCTCGAATCTCTAACCTGGGAACATCACCACTTTGCACTACATGGGCAATATAACCCGGAACACCCCTTTCAACATCTTCCCTAGCTTTCACATTACTAATCAAGATGCTCAATCGATGGCCTTCTCCAAAACTAAACTTATCTCCACTATCAAGGTTAAACCTTGCCTTCTTTTTTTCGACAGGTCCAATCTCTACTCCATATCTCCCTAGGAAGTCCATGCCCCTAATCACATCAAAATCGGGCATATCGGGGAAAACTATTAAGTCAACGATTAACTCTCTACCCCGGATCACTAAGGACTCTTAACAAAATCTCTTGAGTCACAACACTAACCCCTCCCCATCGGGTAGTTCTATCTTAATGGGTTGAAGTCGCTCTTTTTTAGTAGGTTTCAAAACCTAATCTCAAGCATCCCATAAGATATGAAAGCGAATGAGTAGCACCCGAATCAATTAAAGCATATAAAGGACTGCATGAAATAATAAGCTGACGAATAACTTGATGATGGAGTGCCTCTGCCTTCCGCCCTGTGCACGAAAGAAAACTCCGCATTCGCAGCACTTCCTGAACCCCAACCCCGAGTAGTTGGTGGAAGAGGAGCTTTACAATCTCATCATGTGCCCCTGGGAGGTCGGCACCTATAACACACTCTCGATCCCCTCGACATTCTCCCGGTGATTCTTCCCGCATTTAGGGCAAGGAGGAAACCCTTCCGTCCGAGGTCGCTTATTCTTCCACTCTTTTCTATTCTCGTCTATACCGAAACTTCTTCTTCTAATTCTTCATTTCTTTACCTCTCGACACCGTCCATGCTTCTCCCTCGGGAGGAGAGGGTAGCTTCCTTGATTCTCCTGCCGAGGGTCCTAACGGGAAGATTTTATTCTCAAAAATCTCCGCCTTCATCGCCCGCCTCCCCAAAGCCTCACTATAATTTCGAGGAGGGTGAGCTTGTCATTATATCCCTTGCCATTCTCCGCTTCAAACCATGTACAAACTTATCCCTTCTCAAGGCCGAAGTGCTAACTATTCCCCGTGCAAAACTTGCAAGAGCGTTGAACTTCACCGAGTAACTTTTTTCACACGCAGTCCCTTGTTGTAGATCGATAAATTCTTGGACCTTCTCATGAACTTCGGGTCCTCCTGCTCTATACTCACCTCAAACTCTTGCCTAAACTCTTCCCACGTCATTCATCAAGCCGCATCATGAGTTTCTTCCATTAACTTCCCACCAAATTCGGCATCACCCTAAACAAGAAACTCGCATACCGGGATCTTCTCCCTGTCCCGACATGGGAAATAAACTCGTGGCTCGTTTCTACCGACCCAAGCCATTCTTCGCTATTATCCGGATCTCGTAGTACCCTTAAACTCGAGGGTTGATGCTGCCTAGAGAGACCGTAATCGGGTTCAACTCTATTCTCAGCTGGGAGGTACCGCTTGTCCTCTTTTCGACATGTGTAATCGGGCGGTACCTCCGAACAGGGGTACAACTCTCCCCCCGAAGTTTCGCCATAACTTGTCAGATAATTTCCCCTGATTCTAGCTTCATCCAAGGGAGGGGGCGACTCGGGTGGGTTAGAAGGTTCTCCTTCATTCACCACACCTTTACCGCGATTCCGATAACTACGCCCTCATCTACAAAAATGATCACACTAATAAACTCAAGGAACAATTGCTATAAGGAAAGAATTACCTCACACAAACTGCTAGAGGACGTCGTGGGTGATGAGAATAGTACACTGTTTCAATCCCAAAAATCTTTGCTCGATACCAAAAATGTAACATCTATCGAAAACTAGTGCAATACATGCATAATAACAAAATAAAATTGGGCCCCAAAATTTCTTTTCATTAGAAATCATATGTCTTTTATACACAAAGATTAATCGCATAAAAATGCATTTTAAAAGACAAGACAGGGGAAACAAGTAAATATTCCTCTTCGCTTGCCGACGCCCTCCGACCAGGGCTACCTAGAACCTCCGCATCCACAAAGGAAAATAACGGGTGAGCACAAAATAATGCTCAGAAATAAAACACTCTCTGCCCCTCCGTCTGGCCCCGTATAAATAACTCTTAATTCCTTTCCTTATACTATTTCGATTCTATTTCTGTTTCTTTTAATAACATCATGGCCTCATCTTACCGGGAGGTACCGGATGGCGTTCACACAAAGACCATCTCACTCTCTATGGCTATCGGGTGGAATTCACACGCACCAACCCGTTTCTTAGTGACTACCGAGTGAGCATCACAAAGCACCAACTCGGGTTCTTTCTAACTATCGGGTGGATCACTTAGCACCTACCCGCTTCCTCATGAATTTTTGGGGTAACGATCACCAAGCATTTACCCGTCCTCTAGTCACTATTGGGTGATGGTCACAAAGCATCAAACCACTTCTACCAAATGTTAGATGATGATCACAAAGCATCAACCTACATATCTTCTTAACTAACCGTAGTGGTCACAAAGCATCTACCCATTTCTACTACTCAATCGGGTGATGATCACAAAGCATCGACTCCATCTCTCCCTAAGGGCTATTCGGATGATGATCACAAAGCATCAACTTGATTCCCATAACGGCTCGGTGATGACCACAAAGCATCATCCCAACTATACTACTCTTCTAATTCATTCTATTGTAGCATTTTTTTTCAATGCTCTCTACCCTTAGAGTAATTTTACCCACTAAGCTCTCTACTCATAGGGTAATTGCATAAGCCATTTCCTTACACTTTCTTAGGTCACTTTTTTCATGTACAACTAGTGCCTATGGATGGTTCATCTTCACCAATGCACTTATGAGATGCCAACTTGCAATGTTGCAAGAATTAAGGTTCATTACTCACACTCAAACCTCTATTAGGCATTTCATCAAACATCTCATGTGCACTATAAAACTCTATTATAGCCATGATTCTAAAACTTTTCCTAACCATCCAAAATGGGGAAAAACCCCCTTCACAAAGCCATAATAACCTCTCAAACAAAAACACTTCCAAAAAGGGTTCCATAACACCCCTTCAAATCCATCTCTACTACCTTGCCAACCCAACATCTCATTTCTCAAATTTGCAAGGTATAACAATCACAAAGCATAGAAATCTCTATTTAATCCTTCATACATGCCATATTACATGTACATCACATACATACATCAAGTCTATCAAAACCCTAATCAAGAAATTTCATAAATCTCAACTTGGGTTGGGTTTTACTTACTTGTTATGGAGAGACTTCACCAACTCTTCCTTTCACTTGTTTAGCTTGACTTTTCCTCTAATCTTAACCAAAAGAAAGAAAACCCTCAAACTTTAATATGGGTTAAAACTCCCAAATCACACAACTTAAGGAGAAATCCTTACCTTAGGAAGCCTTAGGTTACTTTTCCACCCCCAAAACACTTCAAAACCCCTTGGAAAACCTTGATCAAAGAAGAGAAGTTGAGAGAAGTGAGGATGGGAAGTTGCGTTTGAGAAGAAGAAATGAGGGGTGTCTTTGATTCTAATTCCTTTTAAAGAAATATAAACACGCTCATTCCCATTTTGCCCTTATTCTTCTTTGGAAATTCCATCCATATCCTTTGATTCATTACAAACTCACCCCTATATCAACACATTCTCTATGAAAAATCCTTACAATTAACTCCCCACTTTTCCTGCTAATTAGGGGTAGAAAGGTCAAATTGCCCTTAGGGAAGAAAATATCTAAAACTCAATCAACATTTTATTCGGCTGCCTGCGCGAAGAAAACTTCTCCGCCATGCGAAACTGTCCCACAGCCTTCCCCGTGGCTTCAACCTCTTTCGCCACGCGAAGATTCTTCTTCGCCTCGGCAAGCAACTTGGGCAGACTGAATTTCTTCGTTTTCAACCAATTTCGGGCAAACTTTCAACACAACACTAAATTACCAAAAACCAACTCAAATAAGGGCGAAAGAGGAAACAATAACAACGTACCTCAAGCGGGGCGTTACAGCCTCCTTAGGAAATCCATGCCCAAAATAACATCAAAGTTTGGCATATCGAACACTATCAAATCAACTGGTAACTCCTTTCCATGGATCACTACGGACTCCCCTCGAGGCATCTCATGGGTCACTACACTAACCCCATCAGGTAATTCTATCTTAACAGACTGATCTACTACAACAGGTTTCAAACCTAATCTTTCTACCATTCCATGAGTAATAAAAGAATGTATAGCTCTAGAATCAATCAATGCCTAAAGAGGAACTGCATGAAATAATAACTGACCAGTAATCGCAGATGGACCAGCCTCTGCTTCGCCTTGTGCCATGGTAAACACCCGGGAATTTGTACCTTTGGAAGTCTGTGTTGCGGGTGCAGGAGGGGCTTTACAATCTTTCATCAAGTGCCCCGGCTGTCGGCACCTATAGCATACATTTCGGCCTAATTCCCTTAAACACTCCCTCGAGTGCGTTCTCTCACACTTAGGACATGGGGGGAATTCAGCAGTTCTTGGTCGTTTACTCTACCAGTCTCTTCTGTTCTTCTTAGGTTGGAATCTCTTCTTGTTCATCAATTCCCTATTTCTTGAAACATCATTTCTCTCTCTTGGTGGAGCGGGAGATGGGTTAGTCGGTACTGTTGTTGATGGTCCCACTGAGGTGAGCTTATTTACAAATATTTATGCCCTTAAAGCTCGCTCTAAAGCTTCACTATAAGTATGAGGGGACTCAGCTCTTGCCATCACATCACGGACTATTTCTGGTTTCAGCCCATGAACAAACTTATCTTTTCTCAGCTCTCGTGTGTTTACTATACCGGGTGCAAACCGTGTAAGAGAGTTAAATCTTACACAATACTCTTTTACCCTACTAGACCCTTGCTTCAAACTGATAAACTCTTGAATCTTCTCATGAACCTGATCCACTATTCTATATTCAGCCTCAAACAATCTTCTGAACTCTTCCCATGTCATAGAAGCTAAATCGTGGGTATCTTCCATCAATTCCCACCAAATTCGAGCATCACCCCGAAATAGAAAGCTTGCATACCGTATCTTTTCTCTGTCTGTCATGGGAAAAAGTGTTGTCGTGCGTTCCACAGACCTAAACCATTCTTCTGCCTCTAATGGGTCCGTGGTACCCCTAAATTTGGACGGTTGGTGTTGGCTTGGCAGTCCATAAATAGGCTCAATACGGTTCTGCACTGTCAGAGGTATCGGCCTTTCTCTTTCTTCCCTGGTGGTCGATACACGAATGGGGGTTTCAACTCTCCCTGGCACAGCTCTCCCCTAACTCTCTACTAACACTTGCTGTACAATACTACGAATTCTTGCCTCATCGAGGGTAGGAGGAATAGGTTCTGGCGGGTTGGAAGTTTCCCACGCACTCATCGCATTCTTACTACCTGCTCGGGTTCTACGTCTCATCTACAAAACAACCACACTTGAATCAACTCAAATAACTTATCTACTACTATAAGTAAGGAAAGAAATAATCTTACAACGGTCGGTTACGGAACGTCAGTGCGGCGAGAGGGGCAAACTGTCAAATCCCAAAATCTTTGCTCTGATACCAAAAATGTAATGACTCTCTTTCTAGCTTATATACTCGTAAAATAACAGTAAAACTCACCAAATATATATATAAGAAAATATACATATAAACGAGTATAAAATTATGGGCCCATATTTAATTTTCTTTATATACAAATCTTTACATAATATAATAAAGTCTCAAAATAGTAACTCGACAGTTTTGCCCAACCCTTCCGCTGCGTGATGTTCCAAGTGACCACATCTCATCGGTTACCTACAAAAACATTAAAAACAACGGGGTGAGCACTAATTGCTCAATAAGTAAACCCGCTATGCTACCCTTCTCTCTCCGTTGCTCAAATTCTGAATTTCTTTCCTTACTTCACAGTTCCCCATTCTTCTCTATTCTTTCTCAACTCTTACTCTGTTTTTCTCTCTGTTCTTTCTCTATTTTTTCCTTCTGTTCTTTCTCTGTTCTTTCTCTATTCTTTCTCTATTCTAATTTCCCACTACTCAGATAATGGGCATGGTATTATGCATAAATATGATGCAAATGGACAAATGCATAAAATATACATTTTCTTTTCTGTTCTTATTTTGTTTTTCTTTCTTTTTTGTGCTTCTTTCTTTCTCTTCTTTCTTATTCTTTCCTTTTCTTTCTTATCCTTTGCTTTTCTTTCTTATTCTTTTCTTTTCTTTCTTAATCTTTTGCCAATCAGACTCGGTTGATGTAATACTTTCTTTCTAGCTAGTACACTCGTAAAATAATCAATAAAACTCATTAAAAACATATATAAGAAAATACACATATAAACGAGTAATAAAGTATGGGCCCATATTTAATTTTTCTTTATATACAAATATTTCCAAAATATACTCAAAATAGCAACTTGATAGTGTAGTCCAATCCCTTCCACTACGTGACATTCCAAGTGACCACAACTCACCTATTACCTGCAAAAACATTGAAAACAAGGGAGTGAGCACTAATTGCTCAGTAAGTAAACCCGCTATGCTACCCTTCTCTCTCCGTTGATTAAATCCTGAATTTTCTTTCCTTACAACTCATTTCCCGAGTATTCTTTATTCTTTCTCTGTTCTTTTTCTATTCTTTCTCATCCTTTGTCTGTTTGCTCATTGTTTTTCTCTCAATTTTCTAATTTTTCACTACTCACGATAATGAGCATGGTATTATGCATATTTATGATGCAAATGCACAAATGCATAGATTATGCATTTTCTTTTCTATTTTTCTTATTCTTATTCTTTATTTCTTTATTTCTTTTCTAGTTTTTCTTTCTATTATTTCTTTTCTTTCTTTCTTTCTTTCTTTCTTTCTTTCTATTCTATTATTTCTTTCTATTCTTTTCTTGCCAATCGGACTCGGTTGAGGCATGGATTTGGAGCCTTGGCCGTGTGAGTGAATTCTCTAATTCTGAGTAAAGTCCTCATCCACACGCACTTCTAACGGACTGTGCAATTCTTCTTTCTGAATTCTAAGGTTACTCACTAAAGGTGACGTGCATGTGGGACTATGTCACTCACGGGCTCCCCATCGCAACAACCTTCTCTTATTTTTATTTTTTTTACACTTCTTTAACTAAAATTTCAGATTTGAATATCTTTAATATTCTCATTTCTTTCTATTTTCTCTTTAACATATTTTAGTGCTTTTTCATGCTCTTATGAAGATGTATGTATGTAAATGGTTTCATGCTTATAATTCTTTCTAAATGCAAATGTTTAAATGCAAGGATGCCATGTAGCATAAAAATAAGTTTCTCTCTACCATCTACAAACTCATATCAATTCATAAATGAATAAAACTCATGCATACACTTCTCTTGGACATTTCATCAAACATATTGCATGTATAATCAAACTCTAATTTGACTACAATTTTATCTCTTTCTCAAGCCACCAATATTTGGAGTAAAACTCCCTTAAACAATTATTAAACCTGTCCAAAACCATACACTCCCAAAAATTCTACTAAACTCTTTCTAACTTCAACCAAACTTCAATTAATCATCATACAACCAAAACCACTTCTCATGGCTAAATTCTATTCATCAATAATTCATCAATTTCATCAACAATTCTCAAATCATAAGCATATACATGTATGTAAAATCTCTGCACACTTGATTTCTCAAATCATAACTTGGGTGGGATTTACTTACCTTTGATATGAGCAATCCAACCCCTTTTAGAATCTTTTTTGATCACGCTCTCTTCTTCTTAAATCCTATGAGCACAAACCATCAAAATTCAACACTTTAAAAATGAAAAATCACTCCTTAGTGCAAGGATCTTACCTAAAGTTACTTGGGATTGAAAATCCACTCAAAAATACCCAAAATCTATGAATTCTTTTGAAAAAGAAGTGAAGAAATTGAGAGGATTTGGAGGAGAAGTGGCGTGAAAATGGGTTGAAGAGTGGCTAGGGTTTCACTCTTCAATCCTTGATATAACATGAAAATATATGTAGTTTCCCATTTTGCCCTAGCACTTTCTTTAAAATTTCATCTATATCCCTCAGCCAATTACCATAATGCCCTCATTTTTATTGCATTCTCCATGAAATTCTATCTCTTTTCACTCCCCACTTTTTCAACTAATTTTGAATGAAAAGACCATTTTACCCTTAATGCAAGTTTAAGGCATTTTCTTCACATTTTCTCAAAATAACTTTAGCAAAAATCAACTAAAGGTATAAGAGCATAAATTAAATTACGTACCTCCATGTGGGCGTTACAGTTGAGGCATGGATTCATAATCTTGTCTGTGTGAGTGTATTCTTCTTTCTTGGGTACAGCCCTCATCCACATGCACTCTTACGGACTATACCAATTCTTCTTTCTTATTCTTAGGCCGCTCACTAAAGGCGGCGTGCATGCGGGGAAAATTCTTCTTGTCACTCACGGGTTCCCCATCGCAACAACCTTTTCTTCTTTTTATCTTTTTACACTTCTTTAAATAAAAATTCAGATTTGAACTTCTTTAATATTCTCATTTCTTTCTGTTTACTCTTTAACATTCTTTAGTGCCTTTTCATGCTCTTATGAGTATGTATGCATGTAGATGGTTTCATGCTTATAATTCTTTCTAAATTCACATGTTTAAATGCAATTATGCAATATGGAATGCAAACATTTCATTCTCTACTATCTACAAACTCATCTCAATATAACACATAGTCATACTCATACATGCACTTCTCTTTGACATTTCATCAAACAACTTATGTGCACAAAGCAACTCTAATTTGGCTACACTTCTATCTCTTTCTATGCCACCAAAAATTTGGTATAACATCCTCCATATTTAACGCCAAACCTGTCCAAAATGTACACTCCAAAATTTCTACTCCAATTCTTCCAAATTTCATCCAAACTCACATCAAATATCAAATATACCAACACTACTTCTCATGGATAAGTTCTAATCATCATTCAACACCAAATCCATCAACAATTCTTCATATAAAACACATATATATGCATAAAAGGAATTCTCTACATAATATTACTTAAATCATACTTAGGGTAGGATTTACTTACTTTATATGTAAGCAATCCAACACTTTAAAAATCTTCTTTGAACCAACTCTCTTTCTCTTAAATCCTATGAACACAAATCATCAAAATTCAACACTTTACAAAATTAAAACTCACTTCTTGGTGCAAGGATCTTACCTAAGGATGCTTGGGATTGAAAATCCACTAAAAAGTACCTACCAAAATCTATGAATTTCCCTTGAAGAAGAATTGAAGAACTTGAGAGGATTTGAAGGTGAAGGTGGCGTGAAAATGGATGAAGAATGGCTAGGGTTTCATTCTTCAATTCTTTATATAACAAATTATTATTTATATTTTCCCATTTTGCCCTTGCACTTTCTATGAAATTTCATCTATGTCCCTTAGTCAATTACCAAAATGCCCTTATTTTTATTAACTTCTCCGTGTTATTTTATCTCTTTTTACTCCCCACTTTTTCAACTAATTATGAATGAAAAGACCATTTTACCCCTAATGAAATTTTAAGGCATTTTCTTCACACTTTTTTCAAAATAACTTTAACAAAAATCAACTAAGGGTAAAAAGGTATAAGTAAAGCTACGTACCTCGAAGTGGGCGTTACAGATTGGGCTGATTGCTGCATACCTTGTAAGGCTTGGGCTTCTTGATTCTTTAATGGAAGCTCTCACACAACCAAAGACTCATTTGGGCCTAGAATCTCATTAGTGTTCTTGCATTCTCCCCCAAAAATCCTACAATTTCGTTCCTTCCAAATCCAATACACTGTAGCCCCTAAACAAAGCCTACCCAAGGTGAATTTTAGACTCTTACCTTTCCATTTGCTTGCCAAATGCGGAATTCAATCATGCCAAGGTCTAACCACATAGCCGAGGTTAGCAAGCATAAGGATCTTCCTCCAAATAGACTTAGAAAAAGGGCATGCAAAAAATAAATGGTCAAGAGAATCCATACCCGAGTTACAAAAGCAACAATAAGCATTAGTAGTAGCGCCATACCTCATCAACCTGTCCTTTGTAGGTATTCTCTCCTTTATAGCCATCCATAAGATCATAGAGTACCTTGGAATAGCCTTTGAGAACCACACCAAGTCACACCACTCAACTTTTGCTCTTCTTCCTCTAATTTCCTCCCAAGCTGATTTGTTAGAGAAATCCCGCAAAGGTGAGGGTTTCCAACAAATCTTGTCCTCAACACTAGAAGTTGTGAAATTCACGGAATTCCTCATGTCAATAAGAGCCCAAGAGTTAGCAACTAGCCACTTCCAATTACACCCATCTATCACAGTACTCACCTTAGCATCCTTAGCAATCCCTGCATCATAAATAATCATATCCCCATAGGTGCAAACAAGGATGCCTTTCGGGTGTCAAAAGAGATGCCCAATAAATTTGCACACTCTAAAGAATAGACATAATCAAAATAACCTTCCCCGCATAGGATAAGAACCTACTCCTCCAAGAGGCAACCTTGTAATATTCTTTCTAGCTAGTAGTTCTTTGGAAAAATATAAGTAAAACTCACTAACATGTTATAGTGGGCCCAAAATATATTTGACTTTATATACAAATCTTTACATCAAGTAATAAAGTCATAAAAATAAGTACAAAGTAATCTCGGACAGTGGTGTCATTCTCCTCTGCTACTTGACATTCCTCCCGACCACATCTCATCTATTACTTGCAAAAAACAGTGAAATCAATAGAGTGAGCACAAATTGCTCAGCAAGTAAACCCACAATACTTCTATTTTTTCTCCGTTACTCAGATCCTAGATTTTCTTTCCTTACACCAAACTTCTCAATTCTTCTCTGCTCTTTCTAAGATTCTAGTTTCTCATTTACCGATATGTAAGCACAAATAGGGAAACTAACTCGGGCTAGTAGAAATGGCATGATGCATATGCACAAATGCATAAACTTTTTCTATGCAATGCATTTTCTTTTCTGTTTTCTATTCCTCATTTTGTTTTCTGTTTCCTTTTTGTTTTTTTTCTTTTTCTGCGTTTCTTTCTTTTTTTGTTTTTTCTTTTTCTGTTTCTCTTCTTTCTTTTTAGTTTCTCTTATTTTCTATTCTTTCTTGCTTTTCTATTCTTACTTTCTTTTATATTCTTTCTTTCTTTTATATTCTATTCTTTCTTTGCCGATCAGACTCGGTTGAGGCATGGATTTGGAACCCTAGCCGTGTGAGTGTATTCTCAAATTCTTTCTCGGGTACAGTCCTCATCCACATGCACTTCTTATGGACTGTACAAATTCTTCTTTCTTATTCTTAGGCCGCTCACTAAAGGCGGTGTGCATGTGGGGATATTCTTCTTCTCTGTCACTCATCGGTTCCCCATCGCAACAACCTTCTCTTCTCTTCTCTTTTTATATTTCTTTAAATAAAATTTCAGATTTGAGGGATTCTTTAATTATGTTCTTTAGATAATGATTCTACAATTAATTTCTTTTCTTTCTTTCTCTTTATTCTTTAATGTTCTCATACATGTATATGTGCATGTAAATATGCTCATTCTTTGCTATTCTTTCTAAATGCAAATGTAAGAATATAAGAATGCATTATGACATATAAGGATATCATTATGGAACTAGTATTCTCTACTAACAACATTTCCATAACAAAGTAATAATCTAACATACTCATATAAATGCACTTTCTTTGAAATTTCATCAAACACCTTACATGCATATACAAACCCTAAATTGGTTATACTTCCACATATTTCTCAAGCCACCAAAATTGGAGCAAAAACTCCCTAAGGCCAACAACCACCCTAGCCGAATTTCACCTTCCACCTTTCCACATCCATTCTTTCATATTTCATCAACTCAACACATACAAATACATCACTTCTCATGGCCATAAGATTCAAAAATCAAACAACCTCAATTTCAATCCATAATTCTCATCATCCAAACACACATACAACATATAAGAAATTTCTTTACACAAGTATTTATTTAATCAAAGCTAAAGTTGGATTTACTTGCCTTGAATTCGAGCAATTCCAACACTATCATCTCTCTTTGGTAGAATTCCCCTTCTTCTTAACCCTAAGCATATAAAACCATAAAAATTCAAAACTTTAAAATTTAATCTCACATCTTGGTGGAGTGGCTAGGGTTTCAACTCTTGAACTCTTATTACTACATAATAATATATATAGTTTCCCATTTTATCCTTGTATTTTCTAAAAATTCAAACTATGTCCCTCAATCAATTACCACAATACCCTCATTTTTATTATCTTCTCCATGTTATTCTACTTCTTTTCATTCCCCACTCTTTCATCTAATTATGAGTGGAATGACCATTTTACCCCTAATAACATTTTAAAGAATTCCCTTAAGAATTGTCCAAGATAACTTTAACAAAATTCAACTAAGGGTATTAGGGCATAAATAAAGCTACATACCTTGATGTGGGCGTTACAAACCCGAGCCAAGATTTTATCCAAGAGAGGTCGACAATCCCCAAAGGTTAACCTAGAGGTAATAAGGGGTACACCTATGTATTTGATGGGAAGACTACCCTCGAAAAAGCCTATCAAACTTAAGAGCTCCATTTTTTTCATTACCACTCACATCAGAAAGGAAGATATTGCTCTTATTGGGATTTGCACTCAAGCCTAACCAACTTTCAAAAGTAAGTAAAGCATTCTTAATGAGAGATAGAGAAATACCTTCGTGTTAAAGTAGGTGCACTAGAGCCAATGATTTAGCTCTTGTAAACTCATTTCAAATTAAAGAATAAAAGGCATTGCTTATTTATGAGCATATACTATAGTATCTGTTAACTATGCGTAAAGAAAATAATATATGTCCCTAGAAAGGTTGCAACCAATGACGAGGGAATTAAGTGTCATAAATCTTAATTGTGAGAACCCTATGAGCACAAGGTGGCCCTTTTTAAATCATTCGTAGTCATAGTATAAATCGGACCAAGGACATAGATTATACGGAGAGACTATCATTGCATTGAATAACCATATCGAAAGGTAGTGATAGATCTCACATGTTAAGGTTGTGGGCATCAACCTGGTGCATCCCATGGGTGTTTGCTTGTGCAAGTACATTGGATTGGGCCATCAAAGGATTCCACACGAGATGGTAAACCTAGTGTCTGTGGAATATATCCTCTTACGGATGGTGGTGCATGTGGTCCATCGACTTGAGATCACCAGAGTGTCGTGTTTAAATATTGATGTGATTTGACACTAACCTAACGTCGTCTCTTTTAGGTGTTAGAGTAGATGCCCTAGAGCCAATCAATTATTGTAGAATTGACCCCTTGTAATAATGTTCATTGATCAATAAAAGGCATTTTATACTATATCGCGTAAATCATCATTGTATGTATTGATATATGTCCTTAGAATGGTAGAACCGTGACGAGGGTATCAAGTGTTTCAAATCTTGATAGTGAGAACCCTATGAACACATATGGTAGTCATTCTAGAAACGTCCGTAGCCCCAGTATTATTCTGAAGTAAAGGCACATATAATATAGTAAGGCTAACATAGTGTTGAATGACCCTGTTGAAAGGCAGTGACTGATCTCACTTGTCAAGGTTGTTTGGTGACAACCTGGTGTAATACATGGGTGCTTGCTGTAGGCAAGTTCACTGGAATGACCCACCAGAGGATTCCATATAGATGGTAACCCCAGTGTCTATGGAACAAATCCTCTAACGAATAGTGGTGCATGTGATCCTTAGACTTGAGATCACCAGAGTGCCTTGTGGACCAATTGGTGTAGTTTGACACTAGCCTAACGCAGTTTTATTAAGAGCTGTCAATATGGTAGTGATTGGCTACATCAAGGAGTGTATCAAGACTATGGTGGATAGATAGAGGATTCATCACTCTCGGGTACGGGAGAAGTTATCTCACGGCACAATTCAGTAAATGGCAATGACACTAAAACTGTGGCCACAGTGGGATTGAGTTGTTGCTCTATCCGGTTATAATATAGGTCATTGGTCCAGTAACTGAATACACAATATCGAGAGTAATCGAAGGTTGACACTATTTCTATGCCTCGGTCTCATCAAGATAACGGATGATGAAAGGATCAAATTGTACGGTAAACCATATCGTAGACAAGTAGCTACTTTGCTGAATCCGAATCTATCGGGTGGCCATGATGTCTTGCTAGGGGCCAATCTTGATCTGTGTATAGTGAGACAATTAATTGGAGTTAATCGCGATACTATACACTACCGGTATGATGAGGAGCCTATAGGTCACACACATAGAAGATAATTTAAGACTTAGGAAGTAAGAAGGGTGTTTTCATCTTTTTAGGCAAAAGGGTATTTTGGTAATTTCACAGTGCAATTAAATTTGCTGAGGTCGTAGCCTTTATTTAATTTGTTAGAAAAATTAAATAAGTGAGATTACATTTAAATATGTGTTCGCATATATTTAAATAAGTTATCATTATTGTTAATGTTAATATATTAAATATATATATTAATTGATTTTAATTGAGATAATGATGAACTAATATTAAAATATTTAATTGGTAGTGTTTGGAACATGGGGTGTTTGGGTTAGAGCCCAAGCCTATTCCATAAGGGAATAGGGCAATTAAACTTGCACTATAAAAGAAAATGGTTTCTTTGTGAATAAGTTAGATTTTTAATTCATTCATTCATTCAAAAACAAAAACCTCCAGCCCCAAAATACTCTCCCACGCCAGACTTGGTTTTGATTGAAAATCAAATACATTTCATTTCTTCTTGTTCTTAAGACTAAAGAGGATCTAGCAAATCCCTATTTAGTTCCTTGCGATTATCTTCGTGTGGACTACATCGGTTCGATCCTACACTTGGGTCGGTAGCAAAACACGTTCAGAGACAAAGTTTGAGGAGTCTCCAAACGTGCGTATGATTTCTTAAACTCTAAACTAATTTTTTGCAGATTCTTGTTTTGATATAAACTGTAAATTTGTGCCCTAGTCTTGGTTCTATGGAATGATCCGTGTTGTTATTAATTTTTGTTTTCCGCTGCCTCAATGGATCGTTTCCTAACATTAGGGATTACTAAAACGGTTGTGATTGGTTTCGTCTCTTTTAGGGCTATGGTGGATCAACAAAGGATTCATCATTCTTGGTTACAGGAGATCTTATCTCAATGAGATAATAAATTAAGGAACTACGACCTCAAATCTGTGGTCATGGTGAAATCAAGTTGGTGCTCGAATCTAATAGTCGACAAATTTAAGAACCAAATATATAACATGTCAAGGTAGCTTTTGAGGTAGACACTATTTATATACCTCAAACCTTGACGAGATAAAAGATGATGAAACGGATCGAATTGCACGGTAACCATACCGAAGATAAGGTAAGCTTAAATCGCTGATTCTTTACTTACTAGGGAATCGTGATGCCTTGCTAGAGGCCAATCTTGGTTGGTGTATGAAAACACTAATTGATTGATGCCTAACTAGGCAAAGTGAAGAGTCTTCAGGTCACATACATAGAAGGTAGCTAAGTGAGGAATGGAAATATAAGGACTATTTTTTCCTCGGGCCAAAAAGGGTATTTCGATCATTTGGGAGTCCAAGAGCATTTTCGTCATTATAGGTGAAAAGGGCACTTTGGTAATTTTTCTAAGGGTTGACGCCATTATCCAATTTATTGGGAGAATTTTTAGCAAAATTGGATCATATTAATTTTAATTAATATGGAGAATATATATATATATATATATATATATATATATATATATATATATATATATATATATATATATATATGGATTACATAAATAATAATATTTATTTAATTATAATATGTATTTATATAGGAATTAAATAAATAGGAATATTTATTTAATTAGGAGAATATCTTTAAGAGATATTATATTCCCTTATATCTAGGATTACAATCCAATTCAAATAAGGATTGTAATCGAATCCAAATAGGAATTAAGGATTTACAATCCTTACTGGACTCTTATTTGGGATTGTATATATAAAGGGGCATTGGGTTTATTGTAAGAGAGTTAATAATCATAAAGTTAATTTTGCAAAAGAGAGCAAAATTAACTCTCCCAAAAACCCTAGACGCCAACCCTAGGGAGAGAAATTCTCTCTCTCTAATCCGCCACCTCCCTCAAGCCCTCTGATTGATCTAGCAGTCAATCTTAGGGTGATCTCGAGCTTACCTTCATGAGGATACCGACGGATTCAATCCTACGTTGGAATGATGATAAGATTCTAGGCCCAAATGAGTCCTTGGTTGTGCAAGAGTTTCCATTGAAGAATCAAGAAGCCCAAGCTTTGCAAGGTATGCATCAATCGGCCCAATCACTTAAGGAAGTCCACAAGCTTATCCATGGAGTGCTAAAGGTCCAAGACATTTCTCAAGGCCTTTTTATTGGCCCAAACCATGGGCATCAAGTGTGGAGAGGTTATTTGGCCTAAGCCCAATGAATTGATGTCATTTGATCCAATGGATGGGAGCTAATCAAGTTAATTAGTTGTTAGAGACATAGATCCTAAAATTAAAGGAGTGGTTGTACTATTGCATTAAAAGGGTATGGCCTTATGTTTTGAATTTGTGGTGGGGAATTAAGCTCTTAAATTATGTGTAATATTTTGCAATATCTTGTAAAGGGTATTTCCCCATATTTGTAATGCCTATTTAAAGGCAACTCTTTCATTTTTGAAAGGCTAGTGAATGAATATGTTTAATAGTGTTCCAATGGAGATTGAATCTTCTTGCATTTCCTTTATCCAAGTTTTGGCCTAAGCTTGGTGGTGGGTTAATTCAAGTTGGTGGAGTCTTCTTTAAGCTTGAATGTCTCCTTGCCATTTATCCTAGTAAGTTATTTGCATTTTGGTTCCCATTTTCCCATTCTCGGTTTTGGTTGTGTGTGAATTCTATTGTCCCAATTTGTGAGTTATCTTGGATTGTTGATCTTTGGAGATTGTTTGCATGTTAAGATTGATGATTTAAGGTGTTAAAAGAGATTGAGAGTGCTTGATTTGTCTTGGCCAAAATTTAGTGTTGGTTGAATCTTGTTCGTGTTTTGGTGTTACATTATTGTGTGTACGGATGAAATGAGATGAAATAGGAAGTGAAAAAAAAGGGTTTGCCTTTAGTTTTCCAATTTCTTTGCATTGCATTTTCTCTTTCCTCTTACACCTCGCTAACTCCTAACTAAACACTTTACACATCATCCAAACCTAACCAATTCCAGCCAAATCCAACTAAACCAATTCCGTTTCAACTAAACTACCATTAAACCTTAACCAAACACTAAACACATCCCATTTGCCTAGTCCACATTAATTACCTTAATCACCCCCTAATCCCAAACACTATTCATCAATCACTATGTTAGAGTGGGTGCCCTAGAACCAATCAATTATTGTAAAATTGACTCTGTGTAATAATGTTCATTGATCAATAAAAAGGGAATTTTATTCTATATCGCATAAATCATTATTGTATGTATTGATCTATGCCCTTAGAATGGTTTAACCATGACGAGGGCATCAGGTGTTTCAAATCTTGATAGTAAGAACCCCATGAGCACATATGATGGCCATTCTAGAAACGTCCATAGCCCTAGTATTATTCTAAAGTAGGGGCACAGATAATACGGTAAGGCTATCATAGTGATGAACGACCCTGTCGAAAGGCAGTGACTGATCTCACTTGTCAAGGTTGTTTGGTGACAACCTGGTGTAACACATGGGTGCTTGCTGTAGGCAAGTTCATTGGACTGACCCACCAGAGGATTCCATATGGATGGTAACCCCAGTGTTTATGGAACAAATCCTCTAATGAATGGTGGTGCATGTGATCCTTAGAGTTGAGATCACCGGAGTGCCTTGTGCATCAATTGGTGTAGTTTGACACTAGCCTAACGCAGTTCTATTCAGAGCTATCAATACGGTAGTGATTAGCTGCATTAATGAGTGCATCAAGACTATGGTGGATAGACAGAGGATTCATCACTCCCGGGTACGGGAGAAGTTATCTCATGGCGCAATTTAGTAAATGACAATGACACTAAAACTGTGGCCACAGTGGGATTAAGTTGTTGTTCTATCCAGATTATTATTCAGGTCATTGGTCCAGTAACTGAATACATACATATCGAGAGTAACCAAGGTTGACACTATTTCTATGCCTCAGTCTCGTCGAGATAACAGATGATGAAATGATCGGATTGTACAGTAACCATATCGTTGATAGGTAGCTACTTCGCTGAATCCAAATCTATCGGGTGGCCATAATGCCTTGCTAGGGGCCAATTTGGGTATGTGTGTAGTGAGACGATTAATTGGTGTTAATCGCAATACTACACACTATCGATATGATGAGGAGCCTATGGGTCACACACATAGAAGATAATTTAAGAACTAGTTTACAAGAAAGGCGTTTTCGTCCTTTTAGGTGAAAGGGTATTTTTGTAATTTCACAGTGCAATTAAATTTGTTGAGGTCGTACCTTTTATTTAGTTTGATATTAAAATTAAATAAGTGAGATCACATTTAAATATGTGTTCTCATATATTTAAATAAATTGTCATTATTGTTAAATGTTAATATATTATATATATATATTAATTGAATTGAATTGAGATAATGATAATTAAAATTAAAATATCTAAATAGGCATGTTTGGATACAAGGGGTGTTTGGGTTGGAGCCCAAGCCCATTCCATGATGGAATAGGGCAAAGTGTGCACTATATAAGTGCAACACTTTGTGAATTAATTTAATTAATTCATTTTTCGTTCACAAAGAAAAACTCCAGCTCCTTTTCTCCTCTTCTCACGCCAATTTTATTTTTTTGCTTGAAATCAAATTTTATTTGATTGATTCTTGGTTCTTAAAGGCTAAAGAGGATCTAGCAAATCCCTCTCTAGTTCTTTGAGGTTATCTTCGTGTGGACTACATTGGTTCGATCCTACTCTTGGGTTGGTAGCGAAATACGTTCAGAGACAAGTTTGAGGAGCCTCCAAACGTGCGTATGATTTCTTAAACTCTAAACTGAAATTCTGCAGATTCTAAAATTATGTATAAACTGTAAATTTGTGCTCTGATCTTGGTTCTAAGGAACAATCTATGATGTAAATATTTTTTGTTTTCCGCTGCCATTTATGATCATTTCCTAATAGTATAACCCTTATCCTCCTCTCGTCATCAAGGATTTCCGGTGCAAAATATTCCGTTGGAGCACTAGATTTCGAAACAAAAAGTTTTCTCCAAGATGCAATACCAACTGGCTTTAATTCCCCATTCACCTTTTCCCTAATAGTCCCACCTCCACTCACCACTTTCTCGCCATGGGTCATAATTGGAGGCGCCTTTGAATCAACCAGCAGACTCCCATCACACATTTCCACACCAACCTTATCAATTGCTTTTCCACCCATAACTTGCTGCTCCTTAATCACTCCACCAGAACTCTTTGCCTCACTTGTATTCAAAGAATTCACAAGAAAAAGACCACCGGGAGGTAAACTATGGCTTTGGGAAGGTTTGGGAAGTGGAGAGAAAGAATTGATTTTTGGTGATGTGGCATGGTCTGGTGACGTGGTAGGCTGACGTGGCATCTTGGGTGATGTGGCATGATGAGTCAACTTGAGTTTGATGAGGTGGAGGGGAGAGATGGATGATTGGTTGGTGAGTTGTCATAGTTTGAAGTCAAAGAGATAAGAGATAAGGAAATCAAAGGGGGACCAATGAAAAACAAGTGAGGTGGCAAAAACTTATGAAATTCCCTTTTAACCAGTCCAAAGAGAATGTGGATAAGAAAAAAATCTCAAAAATCCAAATGAGCCAATAGGAGAGAAGGGTACCAATGGATAGCAATTAGAGGTATTCAAACAATCCCACCCAATTAGTGACCAACAACCCAAAATGGCAGACAACACTCCAGCCAAACAACAAAGCTCTGGCCAAAGTAAGCACCCATACTCCAGTGACCAGCAAGAAATCCGGCTACGAAGGCTACACCACCACCCACTCTACATTTCCAGTCAAAACAGCACCATAAATAGCCCCTTACTCCTACCTCACTTCAACACCAAACAACAACTCCAAAAAAACGAAAATAAATAAAACAACTCCAGCAACCAGCAAACTCCACCCACCCATCTCCTTCCCAATCCAGCCAAGCTAAGAAACAGCCCACACAAACCAGCTCCACCACAACAGCCACCAACAAGCAAAAGAGAAGACAGGAAAGTCAAGAGAACAAACAACCAAGGAGCTTGAGTTAAACCCAAATAAAACCCCCAAATGCAGCAAAGAAGAGCAAAGTGCAGGTTGGTGAAAGAAAACGTGAAAAGAAAAGTAATGGAAATGATGAAGGTGGCAAGTTAGAGGGACAGGTGATGTTTAATGGTAAAAGTGGAGGATGGAGGATGAAGGATGACGGTGGAGAAGAAAACATGGAAAGAGGGCTGGTTTCTAATCCTAAAGAGAAGAGAAAGCATTTTCTCTCACTAATCCTAGAGAGATTAATGCTTCATAACTCTTGCTGAGATATTCCCAAACTCCCTCTTGTTAAACACTTTTAATGCTTCTTTGACTCTCTTCAGTTTAGTAACCAATTGATACATAGGGCTACCCCTAACTTCTTCTTCCCAAGCCTTACTAACAATGCTAATGAAACTTTCATGGTGAGCCCAAAAGTTGAAAAACTGAAATAGGATTTTCCTAGGTGAAGACATAACCCCACATTCAACAATACAAGGAGAATGATCCGAAATTCTTGGGGGAAGGAAATTGGCTATGGAATTACCAAACACACTGCCCCACTTTTCATTCACAAGAGCTCAATCAATCTTAGTAGTAATCCTATATTCCCCTTCTCCCATATTACTCTAAGTGAAAAAGTTACCTATAAACCGAAGGTCCGCAAGCCTAGTCTCATTACACATAGGTGGATTATTACCTTGTTTGGTAATGAGGATTTACTATTCTAGTCATGGAATAAATTTATTCCTAACTAGATTAGGGTTTTAATTTTTGTTGCATATAAAGGCAACTTAAAATTAAAATAAAATGGGAGAACACATTAATTAAATCCAAGCCACTCACCTCACTCTCTCTCATGTTTTTTTACTTGAAGAAAAATTCTACATCCTTTTTGCTTGTGTGTCTTGCGAGCACTTGGACTACAAGTAGATTGCCATCCTGTCTTCGTGTGGATACCGAGAGTTCATTCGTATCTTAGAGTGGGAGCAATTCATATCAATTGAAAGAGCCTCCAAATGTTGGTATGAAATTTAGAAATTTTATATTCAATATCATTTCATATGTAAATAATGTAAATTGGGTATAAGGTTCTTGGGTTCAATGTTGTTGTTAGGGATTTTATTTTTGTTTTCCACTGCGTAAACCCCACCAACAACTAACAGTGGCATCAGAGCCTTCCTTATACCTTTTAGATTGTTATTCAACGTTTGGTTGAATTGATTTCGATATGTATAGATTATGTTATTGCATGATGTGTAAAAACTGATTTTTTGTGTTAAAAATCTGCTGCAGTTGATGTGTTGCTAACCTATATTTTTTTATTATTATTTTGTATCTGTTTTTGGGGGATCGAAATGAAATAAAACTTGATTCCGGTCAAAGGAGGATACTGCATTGTAAGGTGGCGTGTTGCTGCTGTGTGCTACCTCGCACGGCAGCAACAAGAAGCAATAGCGGCATCGCGCAAATACGCACAACTACTTCACAGATTGTGTGCGATAGCGGGCAATAGCAATGTTGTTGCGTGCTGTCGCATATGAATGAGTGCTGGCCACATGCTCCAAAGCATGTGGCCTTGGGCTGTGCCGCCGCAAACGGCATAGTGGTAGCTTTGTGTGACTACACCAAGGCTGCTATTGCACACAGAAGTGGCGCATGCGAATGCGTTGCTACTGTCCTCTTGATTGGCTGCTATTTTGGGGCTACCTCGTGGTGGCCAAGTGCTCACAACCCTTGCCCTCGGTTGGCACTTGATTTTTTAGCCAAGGGCTGATAATCCGTGGATTATGCAATTTTCTTTAGTTTTTTATTCGAATTTCAAGTACTTTGTAGTGCATTTTGACCTGAATTGTTGTTTAATTCTTTACAATTTGTGTTTCAGGTTAAAATGGACAATTTATGCAAATAAGGACAAAATTGGAAGTTTTTGACTCAAAAGTTAGCGGATCTCGGGGAAGTTAGGAGAGTTCTGGAGCAGGATAAAGCACGATGAGGCTTGTTCCAAAGGGAGAGCATCGAGAATCGAAGAAGGAATTGAAGAAGCAAGCAGAGTGGCAGTTCTGTAATTTTAGAACTCGTCAAATAGCTTCGCCCCGGCGAAGATTTGTCCTTTCGCCTTGTGAATCACGACACGCTCGTCTGTTTCTTTCTTCGTCGCGGCGAAGAACTCTTCTTCGCCACGGCAACAGTCATTATTTGCAGTTTTGTTAAACGCACAGTTTTACTTTGTGCGTGTTTTTGGGCAAGGTATAAAAGGAAAACTAAGCCTTTTGTCCAAGGGTCTTCGTTTTTAGGTTAAACAGCTTTTACATATTCTTTGGATGAGTTTTTGATGCGATTTGGGATTGTAACAAGGGTGAAGATTCGATTCTAACTAAGGGATTCATCTGTTGGGGAGATTTTTTATCTTTTATCTCAGTTTCATTATGTTGAACTTGATTATTTGTGTTTTTCGTTTTTGTATTGTTAATTTAGCTATGAACTAACCATTTTTGGGTTAGGGTTTTGATTGTAGTTTGGATTTTTAATGGGTTAAGTGTTTGATTGTTTTATTTTCATATGAGTATGCTTTGGTTGTGTGTTTACTCTGAGTTTTAATGCTTTATGTGATGAACATGATGAGATTGAGAAATGAGTCATGTTAGGCTTCTTGGGTAATCACCATTTTAATATTGGATGCTAGAGATAGATTCAAGAATTAATGAAATCATTGTAGGATTCTTTTGCTTAATGAGTTTGGAATTGTTAACCTTCAAATTGTTAGGTGCGGAATGTTAATAAGGATGAATAGGAAAACATAGTCCGAGAGGGTATGTTTAACATCTTAGTGAGTTCGATTTACAACCATTGCGTATGAATGTGATTATAGTGTAATTTTTAGGTTTAACCCATAAAATCCAAATGAAGTCAAAACCCTACCTATTTTACTTGAATTGATTATCCGTGTTTTAATATTGCACTGTTAGTTAAATTTTAGTTTAAAATTTATTGTTAAGTTTAATTGCAATTAGCTCCCATCAATCCAAAGAAGTCGTTTGCTTCAACTTGATAACATTAGTAGACTTAGTGCTTAGCTAACAATCCTCGTGGGAACGATACCTTACTCATCATTTTATTACTTGTGCGATTAGTATACTTGCTACATATTGCATGTTGTAGGAAACACGCATCAAGTTTTTGGCACCGTTGCCGAGGAATTGTTTTAAGTTAACATTGAGTCTTTCTATAGTTAGCTAGATTGGAGTTTTTTTTTTTTTGTTTTTTTATTTTCAATTGGTTTGTGATCTCACTTTCCTTCACTTTTGTTCACGGTGTTTATGCGAAGAGCGAGACGTCAACCAGTGGTTCTTGTTGATCTTGAGCTTGAGAGAACCATTAGACGACGTAACAGAGAGAGAAGAGAAAGAGAGGGTTTAGTTGTAGAAGCAGAAGAAATAGTTGTTGAAATGGCTGAACCAGAAAATAGGACACTAAGGGAATTTTCAGTTCCCACAGTGAATGGTAGTGGGTCGAGTATTACTAGACCTACAGTGCAAGAAAACAACTTCGAAATCAAGCCGGCTATCATTCAGATGATCCAGCAGTCGATTAGATTTAATGGTGATTTGAAGGAAGACCCGAATCAGCATATTGCAAATTTCTTAGAAATTTGTGACACCTTCAAGTCAAATGGAGTGTCGGATAATGCTATTAGGCTGCGATTATTCCCATTCTCATTGGGAGATAAAGCCAAGGGGTGGTTAATGGCATTACCACTGGGAACAATAACAACTTGGAATGAGCTAGCACAGAAATTCCTTACCAAGTTCTTTCCTCCAGCTAAGTCGGGGAAAATTGAGAAATGATATCACATCATTTCTACAAGAGATTCCAGTCATTGTATGAGGCTTGGGAGAGATACAAGGAGTTAATGAGGAAGTGTCCACACCATGGGCTTGCCAGGTTTGGCTTCAAGTCCAAACGTTACGCAATGGGTTGATGGGTAATGTGCAAACCATGGTGGATGCAAGGCCAGGGGAGGGCCTTTTCCTTGCGTAATAAGACACCTGTAGGGAGGCTTATGAGTTGCTTGAGGTTTTGGCAAGCAACAATTATCAAAGACCTAATGAGAGAGCAACATCAAGGAAATCTTTGGGTCTTCATGAAGTTGATGCCTTTACAGCCATCTCAACCCAACTCTCAAACACTTCAAAAGCGATTGGGAACTATGCGGGTAAACTCTGTACAAGCACCTCCCGGAACTAACGTGTGATTTTTGTGCGAGGGAACCATGTGAGCGGGTGAGTGTCAAGTTAGGGGAACACATTTGCTTCGTCATCTTCATCAACGGAGCAAGTAAATTAC
Organism: Pistacia integerrima; assembly: GCA_026225825.1. Taxonomy (NCBI): domain Eukaryota; kingdom Viridiplantae; phylum Streptophyta; class Magnoliopsida; order Sapindales; family Anacardiaceae; genus Pistacia; species Pistacia integerrima. Next base: position 10,877,776 of record CM047741.1, on the reverse strand, counting down.
TTGGCGGAGGAAATCAAAGACAACCAAACAACCCGTTCTTCCAACACATACAACCCGGGATGGAGAAAATCATCCAAATCTGGCTTGGGGAAATCGAACCCAACAAAATACTCAATGGAACCAGGAGGGACAGTTCCAAATAACCAACCAGTGGGGTGACTAATCAACCGGGGGAGATCAAAGAGTGTCGAAGTTAGAGGATATGTTTAGGAAATTTATGCAGGGAAACCACGGGATTCATGAATGAGGACGAGGACAAATTTCAGAAATCAAGGGCGTCCCATTTAGAATGGAAGGCCTGATGGGCCAATTGGCCGAAGCTAAATGAGAGACCGCAGGGTTCCTTACCAAGCAGCTGATTACTAACCCACGTGAGCAAGCAAATGCCATTATGTTGAGGAGTGGGACAGTTTTGGATGAGGTTGAACAAACTGAAAGGAAAGAAATTGAAAAGGAAGAATCTGAAGAGGAAGTTGATGAGGGAAATTGGAAGGCGACAAGAAACCAAGTGGTTTGGAGGATGAGAAAAAGCGAAAAGGATGAAAGGCAAAAGAAGAAGGATAAATTGCCATTTCCAGAGATACCACCAGAGTTGGCACATCATGTTAGGAAACGACCCGGTTGCGCAGCAGAAAACAAAAAAATTTACAACCACGGATCGTTCCTTAGAACCCAAAAATCAAGGCATGATTTTACGCTTTATGCATAATAAGAATCTGCAGAAAATAAATCCAAAGGTTTGAGAAACCATACCCACGTTGGAGGCTCCACCAATGTTGTCTCTGAATGTGTTTGCTACCGATCCAAGTGTAGGATCGAACCAAGAAGTCCACACGAACACAACCACCAAGAACCAAGAAGGGATTTGCTAGATCCTCCTTGGCCTTAAGAAATCAAGAAGAAAAACAAAAAGTGTTTGTTTTCAATGGAACAGTGAAAGTGGCGTGGGAGAGTTTTTGGCTGGAGGTTTTCTTTTCAAAATCAAAAAGAATGAATAAAAATAACACACACTCACACTTTTCAACTAAAACCTTTTTCCTTTTTATAGTCTTATTTTAGTTGCCCTATTCCCATATGGAATGGGCTTGGGCTACAACCTAAACACCCCCAAATTTGCCAACACTCCCAATTAGATATTTTAATTTAATTCATCATTATTTCAATTAAAATCAATTAATATTTAATTAACATTTAACAATAATGATGATTTAATTAAATATGTGCGAACACACATTTAACCGTAATTTCACTTATTTAATTTTTTTAACAAATTAAATAAAAAAGGCTACGACCTCAAGCAAATTTAATTGCACCTTTGTGAAATTACAAAATACCCCTTCGCCCAAAAACAAAAAGGCAAACGCCCTCTTTCTTCTTGGCTCTTAAATTATCTTCTATGTGTGTGACCCATAGGGCTCCTCATCATACCGGTAGTGTATAGTATCGCGATTAACACCAATTAATCGTCTCACTAATACACGGACACCAAGATTGGCCCCTAGTAAGGCATCATGGGCCACCCCGATAGATTCTTGACAAAGAAAAGTACTCCACAACGATATGGTTACCGTACAATACGATCCTTTCATCATACGTTATCTTGGCGAGGACGAAGGCATAGAAATAGTGTCAACCTTCCGGTTACTCGATATTATATATTCGGTTTACGGACCAATGACCCGTATTATAACTGGATAGAGCAACAACCCAATCCCACTGTGGCCCACGCTTTTAGTGTCATTGCCATATAGAATTGCGCCGTGAATAACTTCTCCCGTGCACTGGGAGTGATGAATCCTCCGTTAATCCACCATAGTCTTGATACACTCCTTGATATAGCCAATCACCACCGTCTTGTGACTTTCTGAATAGAGCTGCGTTAGGCTAGTGTCAAAGCTGTACCAATCGGTACACAAGGCACTCGGTGATCTCAAGTCTAAGGATCATATGCACCACCATTCGTTAGAGGATTTGTTCCATAGACATGGGGTTACCATCCATATGGAATCCTCTGGGTGGGTCGATCCCCAGTTGAACTTGCTGCGGTATATCCGCCTACAACAAGCACCCATGTGTTGCACGAGTTGTCACCAAACAACCTTGACAAGTGAGATCGGGTACCAATCGCCTTTGGGACAGGGTCGTTCAACACTATGATAGCCTTACCGTATTATCTCGTGCCCCTTACTTGAATAACTCTGGGGGCACGGACGTTTCTAGAATGGCCACCATATGTGCTCATGGGGTTCTCACTATCAAGATTTGAAACACTTGATACCCTCGTCACGGTTCTACCATTCTAAGGACATATATCAATACATATTGCAATAATAATGATTTACGCGATATAGAATAAAATGCCTTTTATTATTGATTAATGAATGTAACAACTGCTGAAAACTAGTACAATGCATGCATAATAACAATAGAAAATTGGGCCCAAAGTTTTCTTTTCATTATAAGTCATATGTCTTTTATACACAAAGAAGTATGGTTTACAAAAATTCACTTTTAAAAAGACAAACGGGAAACAGTAGCTATTGCTCCTTGCTTGCCGACGCCCCTCCATTGCATCAACACCTAGATCCCTGCATCCTGAAGGAAAATAACGGGTGAGCACAAAATAATGCTCGATCAAGTAAAACCCTCTATTTGTCGTCCCGTATGTATAACTCTTAATCCTTTCCTTATACTATTTCTCGCTTTCTATTTCTGCTACTAAACAAACAGATGGCCTCATCTTACCGAGTACACCGGATGGCGTTCACACAGACCTTATCTCACTCTTCCCATGACTATCGGGTGGAATTCACTACGCACTTCCCAACCCGCTCGGTGACTACCGAGCTGGGGATCACAAAGCACCTACTCGGTTTTCCTAACTATCGGGTGGAGACCACTTAGCACCTACCCGTTTCTTCATGACTTTTGGGTAACGATCACCAAGCATTAACCCGTCCTCTAGTCACTCACGGATGATCACAAAGCATCGACCCACTTCACTAAATGTTGGATGATGATCACAAAGCATCAACCCACTTATCTAACAACTAACCGGGTAGTGGTCACAAAGCATCTACCCATTTCTACTACTCATCGGGTGCGATCACAAAGCATCGACCCATCTCTAAGGGCTATTCGGAATTTGGGATCACATAGCATCAACCCGATTCCCATAACTATCGGGTGATGATCACAAAGCATCAACCCATCTATTCTACTCTTCTAATTCACTCTATTCTAGCATTTGTCATTCTCTCTACTCTTAGAGTAGTTGCATGCATCCACCAAGCTCTCTACTCATAGGGTAATTGCATACACAAGTTTCCTACACTTTCTTAGGTCACTTTTCAATGCACAATTAGTGCCTATGGATGGTTCATCTCCACTAATGCACTTATGAAATGCCAACATGCAATGTTGCAAGAATTAAGGTTCACTACTCATACTCAAACCTCTATTAGGCATTTCATCAAACAACTCATTTGCACTATAAAACTCTATTATAGCAATGAGTCTAAATCTTTTTCTAACCATCCAAAATAGGGAAAAACCCCTTCACATAGCCCACAAACCCGTCAAAGAAAGCCCCACTTTCCAAAAAGGGATTCACAATACCCTTTCAATTCCATCTCAAACTACCTTTCCAACCCAACATCTCATTTCTCATATTTGCAAGGTCTAAACATTCACAAAGCATAGAAATCTCTATTTAAACCTCCATACATGGCATATCACATGAATATCACATACATACATCATTTCTACCAAAACCCTAATCAAGAGAATTCCCTTAAATCTCAACTGGGTGGGGTTTACTTACTTTGTTATGGAGAGACTTCCTGGAACTTCTTCGTTCCCTTGTTTTGCTTGACTTTTTCTCTACTCTTAACCAAAAATAACAAAAACCCTCAAATTCCCAAAATAACTTAAAACTCACCCAAATCACACAACTTAAGTAGAAATCCTTACCTTAGAAAGCCTTAGGTTGCTTTTCTACCCCAAATCACTTCAAAATCCCTGAACTCCTTTTGATCAAAAGAAAAGAGAAGTTGAGAGGAAACAAGAGAAGAAAGTGGCGTTGAAGAAGAAGAATGAGGGGGTTTGCTTACTCTTAATTCCTTTTAATGAAATTTATACCCAAGCATTCCCATTATGCCCTTACTCTTCTTTGGGAATTCCCATCTATATCCTTTGATTCATTACAAACTCACCCCCATATCAACATATTCTCCATGAAAAATCCTTACAATTTACTCCCCACTTTTCCCCTTTTGGCTAATTAGGGGCGAATGGTCAAATTGCCCTTAGGAAGAAAATATCTAAAACTTAACCAACATTTTAATCGGCCCTCGCACGCGGAGGCAACTGCCGCCGCTGAAACTGTCCAGCAGCCTTCCCCGTGGAGGGCTCACCTCTTCGGCCCAGCGGCAAGATTCTCCTCGCCCGGCCCCTTGCAAGCACGACATCGAACTTCTTCTTTTTTTTTTTTTCGTTTCAAACCAATTTCAAGGGGCAAATATTCAACACCACACTCAATATTACCAAATACCAACTCAAATAAGAGCAAAGGAAGAAACAACAACTACGTACCTCAAGTGGGGCGTTACAATGAACATTATTACAAAGAGTCAATTCCACAATAATTGATTGGGTCTAGGCATCTACTCTAACAATCTCCCACTTGCACTATAGCCAATCATTCATGTATTTAATACCAAATGATTTCAAGTGCCTTTCATGCTTCTACCTCACAGAGGCTTTGTCGCGGATCTCACGAGATTGTCGCGGCATGCACTTTACTAATCGCACGTCTTTCCTCTCAACTATCTCTCCTGACGAGATGGAATCGTCGAGTATGTGTCTGGGACTGATGAGACCGTGGTTCCCTAGCTTGAGCAATTGCTCCATTGTTGTCATAATAGATGTCTATAGGATCAACAATCGTAGGAACCACACCAAGTTCCCAAGTGACGAACTTCTTAATCTAGATCGCCCTTCTCCGTTCCGCATCTGACAATGCAATATACTCAAATCTCCATTGTAGAGTCCGCATGTTGCTTGCTTGGAGCTCTTCCAGCTCACCGCACCGCCATTGAGACAAAATACAAACCCCGACTTACGATCGATAATCGCTTTGTCCGCTTGGGAAACTAGCATCACCGTATCCTCTACAAGAGCTCATATTCCCCTCCATAAACCAAAAACATATCTTTAGTCCTCTTCAAGTACTTAAGAATATTCTTGAGCCCTATCCAAATTGGACGCTCACCGATCCGATTGATATCTACTACAAGTGCTCAAAGCCACATGAGACATCAATCCGAAAGTACATAGCATGGCATACATGATGGATCCAATTGCCTTGATGCATATGGGATCCTCTTTCATCCTATCTCTCTCATCTTGTGTTTTAGACACAATTCCTTAGAGAGATAAATACATGTGACATCGAAGAAATCCTTTCTTGGATTCTTCCATACTGAATCGCCCTTAAAGTACTTTTTTGTCAATATATGCACTCCGACTTAGGCCAAGCAACCTCCCACGCAATCTATCACGATAGATCTTTATACCAGATGTAGGCCACGCTTCCCTAAGTCTTTCATGGGAGAAGCACTTGGATAACCAAGTTTTTACCGACCTCCGCAAGTTCTTTGGTATATCATTCCCGATCGGAAGTATGTCATCGACATACAACACTAGGGAATGCTACGCACTCCCCACTCACTTTCTTGTAAACACAGGTCTCATCTTCGCTTTTTGATAAAACCGAATTCTTTTACGCTCCATCAAAACGAATGTTCCAGCTTCCTGAAGCTTGCTTGAGTCCATAAATGGATCTCGCAACTTGCATACCTTTTATTAGCTTGACTATCAAGAACGAAAAACCATCAGGTTGTGTCATATACACATCCTCCCCTCAAGGTTTCCATTCAGAAAGCAGCTTTGACATCCATTTGCCAAATCTCATAGTCATGATATGTAAAGCAATTGCAAGCATAATCCGGATGGATTTAATCATGGCAACCGAGAAAAGGTTTCTTCATAGTCAATGCCATGAATTTGTTTGAAAACCTTTGGCAACCAAACCGTGCTTTTATAAGTATGCACGTGCCATCCATGTCACTTCTTCTTGAAGACCCATTTACACCCTATAGGTTTTATCCCTTCAAAGTGGTTCCACCGAGACCACACTTGGTCCTGTACATGGAGTCCATCTCGATTTCATGGCTTCAAGCCATTTAACGGAATCCTGATCCGAGTATAGCTTCGTAGGGTTCGAAGGGGTTCATCGCCTTGATAGACTAGTACGTCCACCATGTTTGAGTCACGAGATAACCGTATCTCTGCTGCATGGCGTACTCGCCCGATCCTACGTAGCTCCCTGCAGGCTACCCGAGGTGGTTCACTTTGATCCACAAGTCGTGGAGTAACCTCCTCATGATGCTCAACCACTTCCCGTGGGTACATCATCCCCGTCCCTTCGTCCTAGTATATCTTGTGGTTCTAGAACTTCATGAGTTCTACTTTTCTCCCACTAGTACTTCTAGAAAATGTTCCTTTTCTAGAAGACACGATCGAAAGCAACAAAGATTTTGCGCTCTTTACCGTGGTAGAAATGGTATCCTTTGGTCTCCTTTGGATACCCCACCCAAATATATATTTACAGGATTTTGGGCCCCGACCTTGTTGAAGTCAATTTCTTAACATAAGCTTGTAACCTCCCAAATCCTTAGGGATAAGACAAGTTGGGCTTTCGTTCCCACTCCATAGCTCATATGGAGTCTTATCTACGGGAACTTTTGACAAAGCAGACGGTTTAAAACGCGAGTCGCAAAAGGGCTCAGGGCATAACCCCATAACCGACGCAGTAAAATCACTAAAAACTCATTATGGACCCCTAACCATGTCAAGTAATGGTCCTATTCCTCCCTTTCGACACTCCATTGTGTGGGGGTGTATAAGAGGGTGAGTGTGATACTATCCCACATTCCTTCAGTACTGGAAACCCCGAGCTTAAGTATTCACCTCCTCGATCCGACCAAAGAGCTTTAATACTTTTGCCCAACATATTCTGTACTTTATTCCCTGAATTCCTTGAATTTATCAAAGGCTTCGATTTATGTCTCATAAGGTAGACATAACCATATCTACCGAAATCATCAGTAAATGTGATGAAGTATGAATATCCACCTCCCCGCTTAATGTTAGTGGACCACATACATCACTATGGATGATGCCTCAATCAGTTCAAGAGTCTCTTTCACTTTGTCCCTCCCGTGAAAGGAGACTTGGGTCATCTTGCTAAAAGGCATGACTCGTATACCTCCAAAATGACCGGAAGTCAAAAGGGGCCAAAACTCATCCCTTTGAAGTTTTGCATGCGAGTCTTATTAACATGACACATTTCCTAACAATGCCGAGAGATATGTTTGGTTTTGATCGCTATGTTTAGCTTTCTTGGTTTCAATATTGAGAATATCTTTATTGTTTAAATCAAGAACATATAATCCATTATATAACCTGCAATTCCAAATAGAATACCATTCAAAACTAAAGGACAAACAATCCATTAGATATCTCAAAATGATACCCCATATTATCCAAAACGGATACCGAAATAATATTTCTAAAAGAAATAAGGTACGTGATAAACAGCTTTTATGTAGTTCCAACAATAAACCCGTAGGTAAAGATAAAACAATGAGTCCCTATAGCTAATGCACACATGTGCTCCATTTCCAACTCGTAGGTCCACCTCTCCTGCGAGCACTCTACCTCGCCTTAGTCCCCTCCCCGCACATCAAGACAAATGTGAGTACCACATCCCGTGTCCATGACCCAAGATGTTGAGGGAGAGAAGTTAATCTCAATCATGAAAGCACCTTGGGTCGTGGGCCTCGACTTCTTTTCTTGCTTGCGAGGAAAGCCTTGCAAGTTTCCTCCCAGCTGCCAAAGCCGCAAAAAACAGAAGGCAAGGACCTACCTTGCCCCTTCCTATGCCACCTCGTGCCCAAGAGCAACCTGTCCTTGGGCTTGGGGCTTGGGCTTGGGCCTTGGCCATTTTGGCCTTGCCTTAACCTTCCCTTGCTAGCTTTACCTTTTGCTTTATCCGGGCAAGAACCAAGAAACAAAGTTGGACTTTTTCAAGTCCTCGTCCTCAGCCCTCTCATGTTCAAGTTCTGACAAATGGTTTTTGTTTTTTCCATCGTGTCATATTGAAATTCATTATGAAGCGGAGCATATGAAAGTTTTCCATTTCAAGGATTGCGAGAATTAAATCCATTTGTAATTCGCATCCAAGCCACATCCCAAAGTCTTAAGCCTCTCAATGTGCTCGATCATCTTGAGCACATGAGGGACCAACTTGGGCACCCCTTACCTGCGACTCCCCAAAACAAAGGCTCACACCTGTACTCTCTATGTCGAGCATTTGTTTCATAAAAGCTCCTGAGGTGTAAAATTATGGAAGAAGCATCCATATTCTCATGCGCTGGCAGATAGGTGTCATTCGATGCTAACATTAAGCATTGTACGCTTATCAAAGATCATCAAGGAACTTTTGATAAGGGGTATCCTTAACTTCCCGAGTGGGCATCAGATCGCTCACCCATGTATGGCTTTTTCAGATATACAATTTCTTTCACTTAAGTATAATCCGAAGATACGATTTACATTTCCTAAGAAATTGGATCCATCCAACCTGTTTTCTTTTTCGATTATCGTCCGCAGTTCATAATGCTCATTTTCGTGAATCTACAATTGCGTAAAAGATAAAGTTATTATAAAGTTCATTATTATTTAATATGGTCTTTATTAAACGATACTCCCACTATTTTACTCAAGCCAATAGCTCTCACTATTAACTTGGGAAAGCCCTCAGGCTTTCCTAGTGGACCGAGATCCCATCCTCCCGCCTATTCCAAACCTCGCTTTGGCTAACAAGCCAAAATGGGTTGATTAGGTAGGCCAACAAACTTAACTCCACACCAATTGATAGCCCCTCCCCACTATCAACCTCAAATGTGAAAAAGCCTAACAAGCCAATCACACAATCCAATGGCTCCAACCATTGTCCTCAAGTGTGATTTCTCCAAGACGCAGAGTGACACTACATGTCATCCACGCACACACAACATGTGTACGCTTACTATGCCTATGACGCGTTATCAACCTTCGCTGCGAACAAGCAAAACCGTTATTTTAAGTCGATCCATCACCATTAAGGAAAACCCTTCCAATGAATTTTAACCTCCCATCCGTAGAAGTGTACCCTTCGCAACCGGTGGAACAAGGTTTCGAATAACAGGGTTTGATTAAAACCATGGTGATGGAAGGCATTCGTGACTTAATATACTTAGTGAGGGTTTGTTATTTTAATGTCTCATCAGATTATTATCTTTGTTAGAATGACATTGTTCGGCATGTTATTCAACATTCAACCTAGCATGCATTCTAAACAAAATATTAAACGTACAAGACATGGTTTCCATCTAAAACCGATCTCCTCGAGCCAGAGGGATCTGGGTAGGTCACCTAGGGATCTTGTAACAAATATCTTGAAAGTCTTCAAGTATGGTTGCCACGTCCTTCGCCCCTTCCCGTCTCCGTACATTACAAAAACATCATTCTAAATTTACAATAAAATTAATATTAAAACTAATTTTTACATCAACAAATTTAGAAACCCCTCCGATTTACATTCGAGGGGAATGAGATGAGAAAAGAATGTACATTAAGAGAAGAGAGAAGGGGCAGACACGCAGCCCTATTTAAAAATATTACAAAACATACATACCCAAAATAATTTAAAACATTCACCCTTAGCTCTAAGGCTCATGTACCGCGCGACCATGCAATATACAAACAAGTACAAAGCATACATTTCAAAAAAACAATCAATTTTTGAATTCGGGTGGGTTAATTAATTAATTACCCTCTTAAAATGTGCGTAATGTACATTGGCTTTATAGGTTATTAAAACTACGATTAGTCCCTTTGCAAAAATTCAGAATTTGAAAAGCCACACAACTGCAACAAGGCAGGATTTAAATTAGGTCTAGTCCGCACGAGACTTTCGCCACGGCCGAAGGTTTTATCTTCCCCCCGGCGGCGAAAGCAAAGGCTTCCCGTTCGCGCGAAACCCTGGGAAATCCCCAATTCCCTTGCATGCCGCGCTTTTACAGCTTTTTGTGTATAAACACGAATCCAAATCAAATCAAACGTACATACGTCAACCGGAGGATATTAACCAACCAATATAACATTCATCAACACATTATTAAAACCAATTATCATTAGAATCACTCATTCAAACATGGATTTACAGATTTTTCAAAAACCTTTTTGGGTTTTTCATAGGTGGCATTCATTCAAGGCGGGGCATGTTATCAACAAATACATGTATCAACCATTCAATAATCGCAAATCTAGTACCCTTCCCTAGGCTCGATACCACCTATTAGGAAAATGATCCCTGCAGTGCGACGGAAAAACAAAAAAATTTACAACCACGGATCGCTCCTTCAGAACCCAAAATCAAGGCACGATTTTATATGGCTGCATAATAAGAATCAAGCAGAAATAAATCCAAAGGTTTGAGAAACCATACCCACGTTGGAGGCTTCCACCAATGTTGTCTCCGATGTGTTTGCTACCTCCGATCCAAGTGTAGGATCGAACCAAGAAGTCCACACGAAGACAACCACCTTAAGCCAATGGGCCAGAGGATTTGCTAGATCCTCCTTGGCCTTAAGAAATCAAGAAGAAAAACAAAAAGTGTTTGTTTTCAATGGAACAAATGAAAGTGGCGTGGGAGAGTTTTTGGATCCGGGAGGTTTTCTTTCAAAATCAAAAGAATGAATAAAATAACACACACTCACACTTTTCAACTAAAAACCTTTTTCCTTTATAGTCTTATTTTAGTTGCCCTATTCCCATATGGAATGGGCTTGGGCTACAACCCAAACACCCCAAATTTGCCAACACTCCCAATTAGATATTTTTAATTTAATTCATCATTATTTCAATTAAAATCAATTAATATTTAATTAACATTTAACAATAATGATGATTTAATTAAATATGTGTGAACACACATTTAACCGTAATTTCACTTATTTAATTTTTTAACAAATTAAAATAAAAAGGCTACGACCTCAGAAATTTAATTGCACCGTGAAATTACCAAAAATACCCCTTCGCCCAAAAAGATGAAAACGCCTTTCTTTCTTCTTGGGCTCTTAAATTATCTTCTATGTGTGTGACCCATAGGCTCTCATCATACCGGTAGTGTATAGTATCGCGATTAACACCAATTAATCGCCTCACTAATACACGTACAAGATTGGCCCCTCAGCAAGGCATCATGGCCACCCGTGATAGATTCGAATTTTAAAAGTAGCTACCTCGTCAACGATATGGTTACCTGGGATAATACGATCCTTTCATCATACGTTATCTCGACCCGAGACGAAGGCATAGAAATAATGTCAACCTTGGTTACTCTCGATATTATATATTCGCAAACTGACCAATGACCGTATAACTGGATAAGAACAACAACCCAATCCCACCGTGGCCACGCTTTAAAGTGTCATTGCCATATACCGAATTGCGCCGTGAGATAACTTCTCCCTGTACTGGAGTGATGAATCCTCTCGCCAATCCACCATAGTCTTGATACACTTCCTTGATATAGCCAATCACCACCGCATCGATAAACTCAATGAACTCGCTTAGGCTAGTGTCAAATCCAGCACCTCAACCGGTGCACAAGGCACTCCGTGATCTCAAGTCTAAGGATCACATGCACCACCTATTCTGTTAGGGGAGGATTTGTTCCATAGACATCCGGGGTTACCATCTATATGGAATCCTTCTCGGGTGGGTCACCAAGAACTTGCCGCAGATATCCGCTTACAACAAGCACCCATGTGTTGCACAAGTTGTCACCAAACAACCTTGACAAGTGAGATCAAACCACCTGCTTCAACGAGGTCGCTCAACACTATGATAGCCTTACCGTATTATCTCGTGCCCTTACTCGCAACAATATCAGGGCTAACGGACGCTTCTAGAATGGCCACCATATGTGCTCATAGGGTTCTCACTATCAAGATTTGAAACACTTGATACCCTCGTTACCTTGGCCTTTCTACCATTCTAAGGACATATATCAATACATATTGCAATAATAATTATATACGCGATATAGAATAAAATGCCTTTTATTATTGATTAATGAACATTATTACAAAGAGTCAATTCCACAGTAATTGATTGGCTCTAGGGCATCTACTCTAACACATCATACCACCCGTGCCTTTTTCCTCGTAGGATTGAAGAAAAAGAAAATTAGGATAAGCAATTTTCAAAGTTTATTGAAATTTTTAAAAATTTGCACATTAACATTCCTTTTGCGATGCATGGTAAAGCGATGCCTGAAGTTATGCGAAGTTCCCCCTTGGGGGAAGGAAATCTTATCGAACAAAAGGAAGTTAGAAGACGAGGAAACGGGTGATGCTCACAAAGAAGTGTAAAGGCTATCCTCCGTATAGTTACCTAAGCTCAAAGATCCAGGAGTTTTACTATTCCTTGTATTATAGGAGATATTACATTTGATCGTGTGTTGTATGATCTAAGAGCTAGCATTAATTTGATGCCCTTTCTTTTCGCTCGGAGATTGGGAATTGGTGAAGTAAAGCCAACGCATGTCGTGCAATTAGCGGATAGGTCAATAAAACACCCAAGGGAGATAGTAGAGGATGTATTGGTAAAGGTGGGGAAGATAAATTTTTCAAAGGGCAGATTTTGGTGGTGTTGGACATGGAAGAGGATAAGGAAATTCCTCTCATTTTAGGCCGACCATTCTTGGCCACCCCGGGGAAAGCAACCTCCGATCGATGTGACAGGAAGGGAAGTTAATTCTTGAGGGTTTAAGATGAGACAAAGAATTTCAATGTTTTTGAGGCAATGGAAAAGTTTTCGGGTTGAATCGGATTCATGTTTTAGTGTCAATGTGGTGGATAAGTCGGTTCAGGACGCTATTGAAGAAAACACCCCACAGCTACCTTCCTAGGAAGTCGCGTATAGCCAAGTCAAAAACAAGGAGGTAAGAAGAGTCAGAGAGGAATGATTGTGCTTAGGGATGTTAGAAGCACTTCAACCGATCGATGAGGGTCAAGATGTAGAATTTGAGGAGTTTGATTTTGACAAAGAAAAGGAAAAGGAGAAAAAATGAAGAACCCTTCCAAAGCTTGAATTGAAACCTTTACCTTCCAACCTCAAATATGCTTATCTTGGAGACTCGAAACCTTCCCGGTGATTATTAGTTCGATTTGGGAAAGTACATTAGGAGGAAGAGCCGATTGGATTAGGTGTTGAGGAACATAGACTAGCAATTGGATAGACCATCTCGGACATTAGAGGCATCTCGCCATCATTTTGCATGCATAAGATACTCATGGAGGATGATTTAAGCCCTAGGTGCAACCAACAACGGAGATTAAATCTTTCGAATGAAGGAAGTGGTGAGAAAGGAGGTGGTGAAACTCCTTAGATGCGGGGATTATTTACTCGGGATTTCGATAGCCCATGGGTGAGCCTTCGTACAAGTGGTTGGAAGGAAGGGAGGTATTACGGTGGGTAAGGAATGAGAGTAACGAGTTGATACCAACGAGGACGAATGACGGGCGGAAAGAGTATGCATTGATTACGTAATTGAATGAGGTGACAAGGAAGGATCATTTTCCATTACCTTTCATTGATCGATGTTGGAGAGGTTGGGCCAATGACATGCATATTAATCAAGCTTTCCTAGACGGGTATTCGTGGATATAATCAGGGATTGGACATCGCTTCCCGAGGATCAAGAGAAAAACGACCTTCACTTGCCCTCCCACGACACCTTTGCTTACCAAAGGATGCCATTTGGGTTATGCAATGCACAGCAACATTCCCAAAGATGCATGATGTCAATCTTTGGAGACATGATGGAACGGTTTATAGAAGTCTTCATGGATGACTTCTCGCTTTTTTGGTTCATCATTTGATAGCGTCTAACTAATCTCTGCTTTTTGCCCCAAAAGGCTTTGGATGTAAGGAGACAAACTTGGTGCTAAACTTGGAGAAATGTCACTTCATGGTCAAGGAAGGAATAGTGCTTGGGCATAGGATTCCTCCGGAAGGATGGAATAGAAGTTGATCGAGCAAAGAGCGAAGTGATTGAGAAGCTACCACCACCATCAAATGTCAAGGCAAACAAGTTTCTTTGGGGCATACGGGGTTTACTGACGCTTTCATCAAGGATTTTTCTAACATTTCCCTTAAACCCCTTTGCAATTTGTGAATAAAGATGTTGTTTTTGACTTTAATGATGATTGCATGCATGCTTTTCTAACTCGAAAAATTATTAGTATCTACACCTATTATTACGACTTCCCATTGGGGACTACCTTTTCAATTAATGTGTGATGCAGTGATTTTGCTTAGGGGTAGTTTTAGGATAGAGGAAAACAAAGTGTTACATGTAATTCAAGGCATGCTAAGCAAAACACTCGATGCACAATTGAATTACACCACCACTAAAAAAGAAATGTTGGTTCTTTGTAGTTTTTGCTTTTGACAAGTTTTGTTCTTATTTGTTAGGTGCAAAGGTGATCGGGTATACACGGACCCATTCAGCAATCGAGGCACCTATTGGCAAAGCAAGAAGCAAAAACCAGGGCCGATAAGATGGATTTTACTACTTCGGGGAGTTCGAGTTGGAAATTCGGGACAAAAAGGGGTCGGAAAATGTGGTGGCGGATCACTTGTCGAGGATCGAAAGACCAATCAAGGGAAATGAAGAGGAATTTGCCAATTACCGAAACATTTTCGGATGAGAAGTTGATGAGAAGTGGAGGAAGCACCATGGTATGCGATTTTGCAAACTATTTGGCATCAAGGGTGCTCCCTTAAGTGGTATGACATATCAACAAAAGAAAGAAAATTTTTCTTTTCGGATTGAAGTACTATTTTTGGGAAGGAACCTTTTCTTTACCGACATCAGTCCGATCAAATAATACTGGAGATGTGTCCTGGAGGAGGAGATGGAAAGCATTCTACCGCATTGTCACGAAGAAGAAGTTTAGGTGGCCATTTTGGGGGAGCTAGAACAACAACCAAGGTTTTACAATCGTTGGTTTTGTTTTATTCAACCAACCCTTTTTTAATTGGATTCCTTCCTGGATGACTCAAGAGTGTGACCAATGTCAACGGATGGGTAGTGTTTCAAAAAGAGATGAGATGCGTTTTTGAACAATATCTTGGTAGTTGAAGCTTTTTGATGTGTGGGGGATTGGATTTCATGGGTCATTTCCCAAGTTCTTTTGGGAACACATTTATCTTAAGTAGCAAGGTGGATTACGTGTCAAAGTGGGTTGAGGCAAAGGAAAGGCATTGGCCACTAATAATGCTAGGGTTAGTGGATTAAGTTTGCAGAAAGAATATTTTCTCAAGGTTTGGGGTACCACGGGCAATCATTAGTGATGGAGGATCTCATTTTTGCAAATAGGCAAATGGATGCCAACTTGGGTTGGGCAAATATGGAGTGACACATAGAGGTTGCAACCACCATACCATCCACAAACGAACGGGCAAAAGTTGGAACCTGGCTTAATGAGAACTTCAAGGGATTTTGGAAAAAGGACATTAATGCATCTAGGAAAGATTGATCACGGAAGGTCGGATGATGCATTATGGGCTTATCGAATCCGCCTTTTAAGACTCCGATTGGTATGTCGCTATTTAGGATGGTTTTTGGGAAAGGGCGTGTCACTTACCGATAGAACTTGAACATAAAGCGTCATCGGGCCGTTAAGAAGGTCGGAACATGGACTTGAAAGCCGGCCCTAGAGAAGAGAAGAATGCGACTTTGAACGAACTTAATGAGTTTCGCCTCGAAGCATATGAAAATGCCCGATTTATAAAGAGAAGACAAAAAGGTGGGCATGACAAGCACATCCGGCAAGAAGGTTTTTTGAAGTTGGACCAGTGGTGTTAGTTCAATTCCCCAAGGGGAAAACTTTTAGGGGCTCCCTGGAAAACTTAAGTCTAGATGGTCCCGGAACCATTCCCACCCTTTATTAAGAGGATTTACGATCCTGGAGCAAAGGGAAGGTGGAAATCCATGAAGATAAAAGGCACGTCACGCTTAATGGGACAAGAGATTGAAAGCCATACATTGATGGGGGTGGGGGATGAGTTGCCCAAACCCATCCCAATCCTACCTTTGGACATCCCAACTTGAAGGATTGAGAGAAGTCGAGCTTTCGACTATAAACAAAGCGGCTTCGGGAGGCAAACCAAGTGTTTTTAACTTTTTGCTTTTCATTTTGGTTGTTCGATTTTGTTTAATTTCATTATGAAGTTTTTATAAATTTTTATGCTTTTGTTTTGGGTGTTTCTGGGTGAAGTCGTTAGTTCAAGAAAAGGTATGAAAATGTTCCAGAATTTCACGGGGCGGAAGAGACCACAAAAATGGGGTTAGCTCGCAGGGCGTTTCGCCACGGCGAAGAAGGTGAATTAAATTTGTGGAAATTTGGCAAAGGCATTTCGCCGCGGCGAAGAAAGCCTTGTATCCTTAGGAAGTTTTCCGCCCGCGAAGAATTTTTTCTTCGCCGGCCGCTTTGAAAGAAGGGAAATTTTTTTAGGTTCATGAGCGAAAGAACGTCCGCCGCGGTGAAGTTACTTCTTTTCGCGCGGCGACGAAGTTTTTCTATAAATACTCACTTTTTCTTTTTCATTCTTCACGCGCCTTGCATGTTCACTTGAGAGAAAAATTTTCAAACTTCCATCTTTTTGCTTCCCTAGTGTTTTTCCAACCAATTTTCTTACTCCATAACATTCCTAAACACCAAAACAACCCATTTCAACACCAATTTTCGCGAAAATTTCACAAAAATTTTCGAATAAAAAATTTGGGGCTTTTCAACTGTGGGTTTTGCCCCTTCCAATTGGTGGCTAATAATCCTTCATTTTGGTAAGATCTCAATAACCCAAAGCTTT
This sequence comes from Pistacia integerrima, assembly GCA_026225825.1. NCBI lineage: Eukaryota > Viridiplantae > Streptophyta > Magnoliopsida > Sapindales > Anacardiaceae > Pistacia > Pistacia integerrima. Next base: position 10,860,724 of record CM047741.1, on the reverse strand, counting down.
TTATCGAAAAATTTCAAGTTTCTAATCATAGATCTAAGAATTTTATTGCGATTGATTTGTGAATTATTGGGTGATTTTTTGAGTTGTGATATTGATTGAAGAAGCGTAAGTTTTGTGCATTAACCTGATTGTTAGGAGTGTGGGTTTTGGAATTTTTTGGAGTGTTTGTGTTGAATTGAAAATTTGAAGTTTGGGGGGTAAATTACAAATTTTTGGAAGTGTTGGTTGTTTCTGCAGGATTGACTTAATTGTGTTGAACAACTAGGTCTCGATTTTCTTTTGGGTGAATTTTTGTGGATTGGGAAGTTGTGAACAATGGCTCCAAAGTTAAGCAACCATAAAGGGCAAGAAGTAAGAGTAAAGGGAAGAGTGTTGACAACCGTTCAGTGAATGAGTCCCGCAAAAGGTATGAGGCGGCAATCCAAAAGAAAAGATAAGGGGATTATTCCTAGGCAGGTTTAACCACTACTCGGGTGGGCCTTTGGACCTGGGAGGTAGTAGGAGGACGCTGGACATGTTTTTGCGAAAGGCTCGAGGCAGGTTGGTCTTGAGCCGCTAAGTGGAGGTTCTTATGCCAATCTCCTGGAGGTGTAAGGAAGATACCTGCTTTTTGTAAGAGGGGAGGAAGTGCCATTTACGGGAAGGAGATCAATGATTTCTTTCACTTGGCGAAATCCTCAAGATGAGTATTGTGCAGCTTCCAAGAGATCACGGATTGATGGACACTTAATCCCTTCCAATTATTGCAAAACCGAAAGGCAGAGCGGGGCAAGTCAAAGAAACAAAAGTTTTTTAGACTCTTAATGGGCATCGTAGTTGACACCGATGGCCCCTCGGCTTTGTGGCAATACTTTGTTCTATGCGAAACTAATGGCGGAATCCGCCACTTATAGCATTCGTGACTCACGGAGGCCGGCCCTCCCGCCTTCTACTCGGATTGCCAGGGAAGGAAAAAGTATTGATGTGGGGGAGACATGGATTTTTAACAACATCAAGCTAGCAAAGAAACCGGGCGGAGGGAAGTTACGGCCCTTTCCCGCATCTCATCCCACACTCCCCTATGCCTTAAAGCTGGAGTCAAGGTTCAGGGGATGACGAGCAACGCATTCATGCCCCGCTCAATTCTAGACTCGTTTAATATTACAAGAAATACCTTCGACCTCATTCGGGAATTCCTGGCAACCAAGGGAGGGGGCAAAAGGGCAAAAGGAAGAGAACAAGCCTGCCACCCATCATCCAGGCTCCCACCCAAGTTCACCCAAAAAAACAGATGAGCAGAAATGGAACGGGGTTTAATGAAATACATGAAGAGGACGTCGGGAATTGGATGGTTAGAAAGCAGATCCGAGATGATGCATGAAGGTCAACGGACGAATAGCTTCAAGGAGCTCAATGTTGACCAACTTCCCGCATATCAACGGGTCCGATCGGAACTCGGATGAGTAGATGGACTCCGAGGAAGAAGAGGAAGAAAGAGGAAGGACGAGGAAGCACAAGATTGAACCAGAGCACTTTGCTTTTGATTTTGTTTTTGTTTATTTGTTTTCATTTAATTTGGTGTCCATTTGAAACATTGAACTTCAGCTTTTATTTTGGTTTTGGATTTTGTTTATGTAACGCCCGGCTTGAAGTACGTTGTTACCGTTTCCTCTTTCCGGGGCTCCTTATTTTGAAGTTGATTTTGGTGTTATTGTTTGGATTTAGTGTTGTGTTAAATGGTTGCCCTGAAAATTGGTTGAAAACTTGAAATTGGGTTAACAGCATCGATCCGTGCCTCAGGCGAAGAAGAATCTTGCGCGCGGAAAAAGAAGAGGTAGTTAGGCCACGGGAAAGGCTGTTGATGGCCGATTGCGGACGACAGAGTTTCTTTGCCGCGGCGGACCAAATCGAATAAAATGTTGATTGAGTTTTAGATATTTTCTTCCTTAAGGACAATTTGACCTTTCTACCCCTCAATTAGCAGGTGGGGAAAAAGGTGGGAGTTAAGTGTAAAAAAGGGGATATTTCATGGAGAATAGGTTGAGATAGGGGTGAGTTTGTAAAGAATCAAAGGATATGGATGGAATTCCCAAAGAAGAATAAGGGCAAAATAGGAATGAGTGTGTTTATATTTCATTAAAAGGAATTAGAATCAAAGAAACCCCTCATTTCTTCTTTTCAAACGTGACTTCCCATCCTTACTCCTCTCAACTTTCTCTTCTTTTTGATCAAGGTATTCCAAGGGGTTTTGAAGTGATTTGGGGTGGAAAAGTAACCTTAAAGCTTCCAAAGGTAAGGATTTCTCCTTAAGTTGTGTGATTTGTGAGTTTTAGTTCATTTTGGTATTTGAGGGTTTTTCTTTCTTTTTGGTTAAGATAAGAGGAAAAGGGTCAAGCTAAGCAAGTGAAAGGAAGGATTTGTGAAGTCTCTACATAGCAAAGTAAGTAAAACCCAACCCAAGTTGAGATTTATGAATTTTCTTGATTAGGGTTTTGATAGAAATGATGTATGTATGTGATATGCATGTATTATAGCATGTATGAAGGATTAAATAAGAGATTTCCTTTTATGCTTTGTTTTGGATTGTTTTATACCTTGCAAATTTGAGAAATGGGTTGTTGGTTTGGCAAGGTAGTTGAGATGGAATTTAAGGGGTATTATGGATCCTTTTTGGAAGTGTTTTCTATGGCAGGTTTTATGGCTTTGTGAAGGGTTTTCCCCATTTTGGATGGTTAAGAAAAGTTTTAGAATCATGGCTATGATAGAGGTTTCATAGTGCACATGAAGTTGTTTGGATGAAATGCCTAATAGAGGTTTGAGTATGAGAAATGAACCTTAATTCTTGCAATATTGCATGTTGGCATTTCATAAGTGCATTAGTAGTGATGAACCATCCATAGGCACTTAATTGTGCATTGAAAAGTGACCTAAGAAAGTGTGAGGAAATGGTTTATGCAATTACCCTATGAGTAGAGAGCTTAGTGGGTAAAATTACTCTATGGGTAGAGAGCATTGAAAAATGCCTAAACAATAGAAGTGAATTAGAAGAGTAGTATAGTTGGGATGATGCTTTGTGATCATCACCCTCGATCCAAGGATGGGAATCGGATTGATGCTTTGTGATCATCATCCGAAATAGCCCTCCCAGAGAGATGGGTCGACGGCTTTGTGATCGCACCCACGAGTAGTAGAAATGGGTAGATGCTTTGTGGACCACTACCCGGTTAGTTAAAGAGAATAGGTAAGTTGATGCTTTGTGATCATCATCCAAAACCGGCTAGTAGAAGCGGGTTGATGCTTTGTGACCATCAAACCGATAGTGACTAGAAACGGTAAATGCTTGGGTGAACGTTACCTAAAATTCATGAGGAACGGTAGGTGCCTAGGTGATCTCCAACCCGATGTTGGAGAAAGAACCGAGTTGGTGCTTTGTGATCCTTACTCGGTGAGTCACTAAGAACGGGTTGGTACGTGGTGAATTCCACCCGATAGCCATGCAAAGAGGAGATGGAGCTTTGCCGTGGAACGCTATTCATTGCCATCTCCGTAAGACGAGGCTATGATGTTTATTAAGGAACAATGACTAATTCAGAAATAAGCATAAGGAAAGAATTAAGAGTTATTTATACGGGGCATTTACCAGAGAGAGAGTTTTACTTGATCGAGCATTATTTTGTGCTCACACCCCGTTATTTCCTTTGTGGATGCAGATTTCTAGGTGATGTTGCCGGTCGGAGGGCGTCCGGCAAGCAATGAGGAATAGCTTACACTTGCTTTCCCCTGTTTGTCTTTTAAAAATACATTTTTTTGTAAAATGACTTTTATGTATAAAAGACACATGAGTTGTAATGAAAAGAAAAACTTTGGGCCCAATTTTCTATTGTTATTATGCATGCATTGTACAGCTAGATGTTACGCTTTAGTTGTTAGTTGTTTGCTTTTAATTCTAGATTGGGTGAATGGAACCCCGGAGGATTAGGATGTAATATTTTCAAGTTAGTTTGTGGAATTTTTTGCTAACATAAGGGACACCACAGCCCCTTTTAATTGTTTTGACAGATTATGGGGATGAAAAGTCCGAGACCCGGGTGTTCATTGTGGAGCCGACACTTCACGAATTAACCAGGAGGCATTCTCATACCTTTGTTGTTTTTAGTATTTTCTATTCCTGATTTTTGCATAATGGAACATTGGGGACAATGTTATGTTTAGTGGGATAGGAAATAGGAATTTAAAAGAAAAAAACTAGTTTAAGGGTATATTGGCCGGAAACCCATAATCGCCTTAAAAACCTCCGCCTAGCAGATTGGCGACCCTCTTTGGTTTAACAACGCCACGTTACCACCTTAAACTGAAAAAAAAAAAAAAAAGATTTTTTTAGTTATTGTTTTTAGTTGTTTGTGTACCGATGATGAAGTGTACAAATCGCTGATGAAAAGGAATTGGGTTGTTGTAGGCGGATATACCGCAAGAAGTTCCAAACCCTGATTTCCGACCCTCCACGAGGATTCCATATGGATGGTAACCCCGGGCTTTGGTTCTATGGAACAAATCCTCCCTAAACCGAATGGTGGTGCATGTGATCCTTGGAACTTGAGATCACCGGAGTGCCTTGTGCACCGGGATTGCACAGCTTTGATACCTAGCCTAACGCAGCTCATTCGTGGAGTCACAAGACGCCTGATTGACTATATCAAGGAAGTGTATCAAGACTATGGTGGATTGACAAAGGATTCATCACTCCCGGCACGGAGAAGTTATTCACGGGCGCAATTCAGATATGGTAATGGAAACACTAAAACTGCGGGCACAGCTGGGATTGGGGAAGGGGTTGTTGCTCTTTATCCGCATTATAATACGGGTAATCATTCCGGTCCGTAACGAATATATATAATATCGAAGAGTAACCGAAGGTTGACACCCTATTTCTATGCCTTCGCCTCGCCGAGATAACGTATGATGAAAGGATCAGACATTGTACGGTAACCATATTTCCGCTTGATGGTAGCTACTTTGCTTTGAATCCGAACCTATCGGGTGGCCATGATGCCTTGGCTAGGGGCCAATCTTGGTCTCGGTATTAGTGGAGGACGATTAATTGGTGTTAATCACGGATACTATACACTACCGGTATGATGAGGAGCCTATGGGTCACACCACATAGAAGATAATTTAAGAGCCAAGAAGAAAGAAAGGCGGCGGGTGTCTTTTTCAGAAAGGGTATTTTGGTAATTTCACAAATGGCAATTAAATTTGCCCTTTGAGGATCGTAGGCCTTTTATTTAATTTGTTAAAGAAAATTAAATAAGTGAAATTACGTTAAATGTGTGTTCCGCACTATTTAATTAAATCATCATTATTGATTAAATGTTAATTAAATATTAATTGATTTTAATTAAGATAATGATGAATTAAATTAAAATATCAAATTGGGAGTGTTTGGCAACATGGGGTGTTTTGGGTTGGAGCCCAGCCCATTCCATGTGGGAATAGGGCAACTTGGTTTGCCTATAAAAAGAATAGTGGTGTGTGTTATTGTTGAGTGATTCCATTCTTTATTTTTAAAAGAAAACACAAGAACCCGGGCCCCTTAGGACAACTTATTCCCACGCCACTTTCAAATCTTTTGATTGAAAAATCAAATACTCGATTTTTCTTCTTGATTTTCTTTTTAAGGCCAAGGAGGATCTAGCCAAATCCCTCCTTGGTTCTTGGTGGTTGTCTTCGTGTGGACCTCCTACGGTTCCGATCCTACACTTGGATCGTAGCAAACACATTCGGAGACAACATTGGTGGAGCCTCCTAAACGTGGGTATAAATCTAAACCTTTGGATTTATTTTTCTGGGAGAATTCATATTATGCATAAACCGTGTAAAATTCATGGCCTTGATTTTGGGTTCTAAGGAACGATCCGTGGTTGTAAATTCTTTTGTTTTCTGCTGCGCAACCGGGTCGTTTCCTAACATTGCCATTTCTCGAGATACCACCAGAATTGGCACATCATACTCCACTTGTGCCGTTTCCTCAAAGACTAAAGAAAAAGAATCAGGATAAGCAGTTTTCCAAATTCATTGAAATATTTAGAAAATTGCATATTAACATTCCTTTTGCAGATGCATTGCAACAAATGCCGAGCTACGCGAAATTTCTTAAGGAGATTTTATCAAATAAAAGAAAGTTAGAGGATGAGGAAACAGAGATGCTGACGGAGGAGTGCAGCGCCATTCTCCAAAAAAAGCTACCCCTAAAACTCAAAGATCCAGGGAGTTTTACTATTCCTTGCATTATAGGAGATATTACTTTTGATCGAGTTTTATGTGATTTAGGTGCTAGCATAAATTTAATGCCTTTTTCTGTTTTCAAAAGATTGGGGATTGGTGAAGTGAAGCCAACGACCATGTCATTGCAACTTGCAGAAAGGTCCATAAAACATCCACGGGGTATAGTTGAAGATGTGTTGGTGAAGGTGGACAAGCTTATCTTTCCGGCAGATTTTGTCGTATTGGACATGAAGGAGGATAAAGAAATGCCTCTTATTCTGCGTAGACCATTTTTTTGCCACAGGGAAGAGCACTCATAGATGTGCAAAAAGGAGGAAAGTTACTTGTTGAGGGTTCTGGATGAAACAAGAGCGTTCAATGTGTTGAAGGCCTATGAAGTTTCCATCGAGATGATTCATGCTTTAGTGTTGATGTGTGGATAAACTAGTAACGGGAAACCCATTGAAACAGAACACCCCACAACTACCTCTAGAAGCATGTATTGCACAATCAAAGAACAGATAGGTAGAGGAATCAGAAAGAATGAATGTGCTAGATTGTTCCGGAAGCGACCTTCAACCGATTGATGAGAACCAAGATCTTGAATTTGAGGAATTTGATTTTGAGAAAGAGAAGGCAAAGGAAAGAAATGAGGAACCTCTAAAGCTTGAATTGAAACCCTTACCTTCCCACCTCAAATACATGTATCTTGGGGAATCGGAAACATTCCTAGTAATTATCCCGGTTCAAAGTTGCTTGAGCAACTTGGAAGAAGAAGCGATTGATTCGGGTTTTGAGAGAACATCGATCAGCAATTGGATGGACTATATCGATATAGAGGCATCTCTCCATCTTTTGCATGCATAAGATACTCATAGAGGATGATATCAAGCCTAGAGTTCAACCACAACCCGAAGGGATTGAACCCTTCCCGATGAAGGAAGTGGTGAGAAAGGAAATGGTGAAACTTCCCTAGATGCGGGAATAATTTATCCCATTTCGATAGTCCATGGGTGAGTCCGGCAAGTGGTTCGAAGAAGGGGAGGTATCACAGGTAAAGAATGAGAGCAATGAATTGATACCAACCCAGGATGGTCACTGGGGCGGGAGAAGTGTGCATTGATTATGGAAATTAAATGAAGTAACAAGGAAGGATCATTTTCCACTCTTTCATTGATCGATGTTGGAGAGATTGACCTGGGCATGCTTAACTTCGCTTTCTGGATGGTTATTCAGTACCCCAATCAGATTGACATCGCTCTTTGAGGACCAAGAAAGAAAACCGACCTTTATTTGTCCATATGGCACATTTGCTTACGAAGGATGCCCTTTGGGTTATGCAATGCACAAGCCACATTCGTATATGCATGATGTCGATCTTTGGTGATATGGTGGAGAGATTTATAAGAAGTCTTCATGGATGACTTCTCCTATTTTGGTTCGTCCTTTGATCATTGTTTATCTAATCTTTCGCTTTGTTTTACAAATCATGTCGGGAGACAAACTTAGTGCTCAATTGGGAAAAGTGCCACTTCATGGTCTAGGAAGGGATAGTGATTGGTCATAGAATCTCTAAAGACGGAATAGAAGTGGATCAAGCAAAGATGGACGTGATTGAGAAAGCGCCACCACCCTCAATGTTAAGCGGCTTCAAAGTTTCTTGGGGCATGCGGGGGTTTTATAGACGGTTCATCAAGGATTTTTCTAAGATTTTTAAACCCCTTTGCAATTTATTGATTAAAGATGTTGCTTTTGATTTTAATGATGAATGCATGCATGCTTTTCAAACTCTAAAGAAATTACTTGTATTCCCGCACTCCTATTATTGCAACCTCGATTGGGGACTACCATTTGAATTGATGTGTGATGCTAGTGATTTTTGCTTTAGGAGGGCAAGTGTTAGGGATAGGTGAAAAAACAAAGTGTTACATGTAATTCAATATGCTAGTAAAACACTCACTAATGCACAATTGAATTACACTACCACTGAAAAAGAATTGTTGGCTGTGGTTTTTGCTTTTGATAAATTTCATTCATATTTGTTAGGTGCCAAGGTGATAGTCTACACAGACCACTCAGCACTCAAGCATCTGTTGGCAAAGCAAGAAGCGAAACCTCGGCTAATAAGATGGATCTTATTGCCCTACAAGAGTTTGAGTTGGAGATACGAGATAAGAAAGGGTCGAAAAATGTGGTAGCGGACCATTTGTCAAGGATTGAACGACCAATTCAGGGAAATGAAGAAGAAACCCAAATCAGAGAAACTTTTTCGGATGAGAAATTGATGAGAGTGGAAGAAGCACCGTGGTATGCAGATTTTGCAAACTACTTGTCAGCGAGAGTGCTCCCCATTGGCATGACCTTCCAACAAAAGAGGAAGTTTTTTCTCAGATTTGAAATACTATTACTGGGAAGAACCATTCCTTTATAGACACTGCGCTGATCAGATGATACGTAGGTGTGTGCCAGAAGAGGAAATGGAATGTATTCTAAGGCATTGTCATGAGAGGGAAGTAGGTGGCAATTTTGAAGGAGCTCACGGCTGACCAAGGTTCTTCTTCAAGGTTTCTTTGCCCTACCGCCAACCCTTTTTAAGGATTCTTTTCGGATGGTTCAGGAATGCGACCAATGTCAACGGAGTGGTAATAATTCAAAGAGGGATGAGATGTCATTGAACAACATCCTTGTAGTTGAGTTGTTTGATGTGTGGGGAGTTGATTTCATGGGGTCCTTCCCAAATTCTTTTGGGAACACAAACATTTTGGTAGTAGTGGATTACGTATCAAAGTGGGTGGGAGTAGTTGCATTGCCGTCTAATGATGCCATGGTAGTGATTAATTTTGTGAGAAAGAATATTTTCTCAAGATTTGGAGTACCAAGGGCAATCATTAGTGATAGAGGATCGCACTTTTGCAATAGGCAATTTGATGCCCTGTTGGGAAAGTATGGGGTAAAACATAGAGTTGCAACACCTTACCATCCACAGACCAGCGGGCAAGTGGAATTATCGAATAGAGAACTGAATGGAATTTTAGAAAAGACAGTAAATGCATCTAGGAAAGATTGGTCACGAAAATTGGATGATGCATTATGGGCATATCGAACTGCATTTAAGACTCCGATTGGAATGTCTCCATTCAGGATGGTTTATGGGAAGGCATGTCACTTGCCGGTAGAACTTGAGCATAAGGCTTATTGGGCAGTAAAGTAGCTCAACATGGATTTACGAGCTGGGGAAGGGAATTTGGATGCGACTTTTGGAATGAACTCGATGAGTTCCGTCAAAAAGCTTATGAGAATGCTAGAATGTACAAGGAAAAGACCAAGAAGTGGCATGACAAGCATATCTGAAAGAAAAGTGGGTCAAAAAGTGTTGTTGTTTAACTCTAGACTTAGGCTTTTCCTAGGAAAACTTAGGTCAAGATGGTCCGGACCCTTCATAGTTACAAGAGTCTACCCATTTGGAGCGGCGGAGGTGTCACATGAAGAAAAAGGCACATTTAAGGTCAATGGCCAGAGGTTGAAGCCATACATCGACGGAGTGAGTTCTCGAATCAAGGCAGAAATCAGAATTGTCCAATCTTCGCCGCGGCGAAATACATTTGTGAAAAATTGGAATTCGAAAAGTCCTAGACTTCGCCGAGGCGGTGCGTCTCTGTAATTTTTCGCTACGGCGAAGAATTTTGTTTTGCCGTGGCGAAGAAAGTTGAGCAAAATTTACGAAGGGAAATTTCGCCGCGGCGAAGAAAGTTCTTCGCCGGGGCGAGTAGCTACTGTAATTTTTCACCGCGGCGAAGAATTTGTCTTTGCCACGGCATCGACAGGGTTTTTAAAAAACCCTAGATTCAACTTAATGAACTTCGCTACGGCGAAGTCTGCTTTATATAAATACCCACTTTATTTTCTTCATTTTTCACGCCACCCTTCAAACACATTTGAGAGAAAAAAAAATTTCACTTTCAATCTTGATCCTTTCCAGTGAATTTCCATCACTTCTTCTAACTCCTAAACCATCCCAAACACAAACACAACTCGATCTTACCAAGATCTTTGCGAAAAATTTAAGGAAATTTTGGGTTCAAGAAATTGGGGTTTTTTGCAATCTAGGTGATTTTTGGCTAAATTGGTGGCGAATACTCCATTGTTTTGGTAAGATTTCAAGTTCCCTAAGCTTTTAATCGAACTTTTTCGTGTTTAGATTTGTGGATCTGAAAATATTGATTGTGGTTGAGTTGTGGATTTTGGTGATTTTGTGCGTTAATTTTGTGTTGGAGGACATGTTGATTTTGCATTGTGTGATATTGAGTATGGATTTTGATTTTTGAAGTATTTGGTTGATTGCGGAAAAATCATAGTTTGGGGGTCATTTTACAGTTTTTGGAAGTTGTGGTGCTTGTGCAGGATTGAGTGTGGTTGTTCGTAGGGTGTTTAGAATTGAATTTGTGAGTTTAATTTGTCGTGAAAAAAATGCCAGTTGGCGTGCTATCGTAGGCACCCAGAGTTAAAACCCTAAAAAATACACGTAGTAGTGTGAGTAGGGATCGTTCCCACGAAGAGTGTCTAGCCGAGTTTAATGTTACGTGAACAAGGTGGGGGGTTTTGACTAAAAATAGAAATAATTTCAGGGAAAAACAATTCAAATTAAACTATCGAAATCAATCAAATAACGAAACTTGGTCTAGGTCAACATCCACCATCGGAATCTTACAATTGATCATCGATACAAAAATAAATCAATTCATACCCTGAATATTCACCGTTGGAACTATTTTTCTATCTCTCCTTAGTTGTAATTAATTAAGAAACAAGTGATCTAATTAACCTTACTACTAAACAACCCTAGACAAGGGCTAAAGATTTAATCTAGTGGCAGCCTTAAGACCTAGAGAGATAGATGAAGCTAAACAATACAAACTCAAGCAGTTGCATTTAATTCAATCAAATGTTCTTCTTAAGACTTAATAATTCCTGACGCAGCAAATTCTTAAACCCTAATTACTTCACAAGTTAGAGGGATCAAACAATTACGGATTTGATGTCTAACTTAGCAGTAGATTGCAACAATTAATAAACTAGTAGGCCTCCTAGTAATTAAACGCAACAATCATGAAAATATGCATAGAAGAACATCCGATACTTTCAACATAAATTGAACACTTAAAGAAAAAAACCAGATTGATCTCACAGTTTATTGATTCCGAGGTCTTGTTTCCTTCGACCAAGTTATAAAAATTAGCCACTCATGGCCATCACGAAAATTCAAAGGAAAAGTTCAAGAAGATCAGCGGGAGAAGCGTGTGTGTCTTTGTGGAATCCCTAATCTGATCTCCCTCTCTAAATATCCAATTCGAATTTTAATTCTACTAAATCTAGATCTCCTAAAAATATTCTAAAATCCCAAAATAACCTTTATCCTAATCTGAGTAATTGAAAATAAAATAAAGTCTTAATGCAAAATAGGAAAGTGGTGATTCCAACTGTAACTTGCATGCAATAGGTCTTCAAATCTTCCAATAACAAACTGCCTAATTGACTTGCATGATAGGGCAAAATGTTCCAGAACATCAGCAGTGCAGGTGCCTCAACTTCAAGCCCGATTACAACCTTGATTTAGCGAGTATCTCTCCAAACTCAAAACATGAAAGTTGTAGATCTCTTTCTTAGGGTTCCACAACATTTTGAATCATCTCAATCAAAGCTCGGATTAGAGAGTTATGACCAGATTACGAAGTGATGTCGAAACTGTCTGAATTCACCTAATTAGTTCCGTTTTGCATTTAACGCCTCCATTTGCATCCTAAATCAAAATAGAATAATAATGAGTACATTTAGGCAACAAATAAGTATAAAAGACTAGACATTAAGAGGGGGGGTAAATATGACATTTTGCATTCTCATCACCGGTCAAAGTACAATCCAAAGGTAAAGGAAAGGGGAAGAAAGTGGACAATCGGTTTATAAGTGACAACGCTCGGCAACGGTGCAAAGGAGCAGCCCAAAGAAGGGATAAAGGATTCATTTTCGAGCATGGATTGACCATTGACCACGTTGACGAATGGAGTCAAGGGATACTTTGGGGGGTGTTTATGAGTCAACCCGAGCATACGGGCGTATAACCGATTGTGAGAGAGTTCTATGCCAACCTCCCTGAGTGTAATGAGGGGGTTGTCTATGTGAGGGGGGTTGATGTACCTTTTGATGTTAAGGAGATCAATAAATTCTTTGAATTGCCTAAAATCACCCGTGATGAGCATACGGAGTGGAAGTCGAAACGATTTGATGATGATGTAATACTTACGATCTTAACAAAACCGGGTACCACTTGGGAGGTTTCGAAGAAAGGAAAGAAGTCTATCAAGGGAACAAATCTGACTCCGATGGCTCAGTTGTGGCAATATTTTGTGAGTGCGAGGTTGATTCCAGAGATGCATTATAGCACAGTAACTTATGAAAAGACATTGCTTCTCTATTCCATTACCACAGGGAAAAAAATTGATGTGGGGAACATCATTCTGAATAGTATCAAGAATGCAGCTCATCCAGGGCGAGGCAGTTTCCCATTCCTACATCTCATTACAGCATTGTGCCTCAAAGCAGGGGTCGAGAAGACTAATGATGAACCATTGATCCATGCTGCCCCATCCTCGACTCAGACTATTATCACAAGCACCTTGAACATCCAGACGATGAGCAACCTAGCGTCCCAACAAAACGACAGCAACCACCACAGTGAGGGGGCGCCACATCATCCAGTTCCATAGCCACTATGAAGGAAATGATGCAGCAGATGATGGGTCAGATGAGACGTATGTCAAAATGTCTGAATGGTCGCGCATGCACCTCAATGATCTATAATTTGCAACAAAGCTCAATTGGCCTTGCCGGATATTGATACTTTAGCATTCCAATGGGAAGATTGGGATACAGATGAGTGGATGGGCTCGAGTCGAGGAAGGAGGGGGCGCCGAGGGGGAGACCCGAGGAGGCCGAAGAATGAGTCGGAACACTTGTTTTGTATTTTGTTTTTGTTTGTTTTTATTTTGGTTTATTGTTGGGTATGGTGGAACTTTGAACTAATTTTTGATTTGTTTGTGGTTTGTTTTTGGATTGTTTTTCGTTTAGTTTAAATTTGTGTTGAACTTTTTAGTTGAAAAGACGAGCTTAGGGTTGTAATATTTCCATATTAGTTCGTGAATTTTACTAACACAGTGGACACCATAATTTTCAATTGTTTTTTTTTTTTACAGATTTTGGTGATGAAAAAGTCAAGGACCGGGTGTGCACATTGTTGAGCGACACTTCAGCTTCACGGATTAATTAGGGAACTATCTCATACTTTTACAGATTTTGTTTTTCTATTTCTAATTTGTGCATAATGTGACATTGGGGACAATGTCTTTAGTTTGGGGGTAGGAAAAATTTGAGAATTTTTGAACTTTTTATTTTATTTTATTTCTATGTTTTGTTGTGTATGCCAATGATGAATTGTATAAATCAATGATGAGATTAGGGTTGTTGGGATTTTATTGTTGAAAAATGTTAAGCATTGCTTCAAGTTTATGTTTATTGACTGAATTTTGATTGAGGTTTGTTGAGTGGTTCAACCACCATTTTCATTTATTTTGGCATGCTTAGATTCATTTTATGTGGTTAGGTAAAGTTTGATAATGTTGGTGGATTCTAGAAACTAGTGGAAAAATGCTTGAGGCAAAATTCTAGGAATAGACATTGGTGAGGAAATGATTTAGGCATTTTTTGGAACGTTTGAGCCTTTCCAGCCAACCCACGAATGAATTTTGTTCCCTAGTCACCCATTTGAACCTTTAAGAGATTTTACATTGCTTTTTATTTTCTGGCAAACCAAAATTTTTCCAATCCAATTACCCTAAACACATAATCATACCCTTTAGGAGAATTTTGGACTTAATGCAAACACAAGGAACCTGAAGAGTAGTGTGAATGAACTAAAAGAATAGTTTGGGGGTTGTGAGAAAGGCAAGAAGAATAAGAGAGGTAATTAACCTCAATTGTGTGAAAAAAAAAAAAAAAAAAAAAAATTTGAGAATTGCATTACAATAACAATAATAAGAATTTTTCATGGTTGAAGGTTATTAAATGGTGGACATTTTGAGTGATGGTTGGGAAAAGAAGGGGGAGTTGGATTAAGTCTTAGTGTTTGCTTTAAGGAAACCAAATTCTTTTATTTGTTTGCCCTTTCCTTTCCTTTGGAGCCCACTACCCGAGCCTAACATTATAAGCCTACAAAGACCTTTTGATTCTTAGCGATGTCTAATCCTCATAAGTGGAGAGTAGTTCGATATTTAGGCTTATGGAATCTGCTGCCATTTGATAAACTTTACATTTCTGCATAAAATAATCTGGGAAGTCGGAAGGTGGATTGTGTGGGGATCACCTACTCGGGGGACCAATAGAGAAAGATAGTCAATGTTACTTATAACTTCTTGGAGTGTTAAACATTTTTGTAGTAATAATTTTTCAACAATCTTTGAGACTTGTATAAATTCTAGGCAATTTGTATGTTGAGTGGAGTCAAATTCTTCTTGTTCATTTCCAGTCTTATTGTGTCGTGTTTTAGTTTTTATTGTTTTCTTTCTTTGAGTTTTGTACTTGATGCTCGAGGACGAGCATGTCTTTAGTTTGGGGGTATTTGATAATCCGAGAATTATACTGTTTTTATTAGGCTTTTAGGCTGGATTTTAGATACTTCTTAGTTCATTTATACCTGAATTGCTAATTATTTCTTTACATTTTGTGTTTCCGGCTAAAATGGACATTTTGAGCAAATAATGAGCGAATTGGAGTTTTTGGACTCAGAAGTAAGCGGATCTCAGAATTTGAGAGAGTTCTGAAGCAGAGTGAAGCACTATGAAACTTGTTCCCATGGGAGAGCACCGAAGATCGAAGATTCAAGCAAAGAAGCAAGCGAAGGGCAATTCTATAATTTCCGAGTTCTTCATGGAGGTTTGCCGAGGT
This sequence comes from Pistacia integerrima, assembly GCA_026225825.1. Lineage (NCBI taxonomy): Eukaryota > Viridiplantae > Streptophyta > Magnoliopsida > Sapindales > Anacardiaceae > Pistacia > Pistacia integerrima. The sequence continues at coordinate 10,845,490 of CM047741.1, read as the reverse complement.
GAAGTTTGTTCTTGTAATGACTTCTTTCTACTAGTATTCTTTATAACATATACAATAAAACATACATACTTAGTATATGAAAATAGTTGGGCCCAAATTTTTTTCTTTACTTACAAAACATAATTCTTTACATATATCAAAATAACAAGTACAAAAACTTAGCATCGGTGGATAGTAATGCCAATCCTCTCTGTTTGTATATGTCCCTCCGACCGCTGCTCACCTATTTCCTGCAAAAACATGGAAAAACAATGGGGTGAGCATAAAAATGCTCAGTAAGTAAATCCCTTAACTCTTCTCCTTCTTTGGTTCTTTCCTTACTTAATTCCTTCTCTTTTCTTTCTCTGTTTCTTACTCATGTCTTTTCTTTCTTTCTACTTCTCTCTGTTCTTTCTTTCTTATTCTTTCTATTCTTCCTAACCATGATGAAATTCATGGCAATATGCATGAATAAAATGCATATGCAATAATGCATAAAATGCTTTTTCTTTCTTATTTCTATTTTCTTGCTCTATTTGTTTTCTTTTCTTTTCTTGGCTTATTCAAGCCTTCTCATTCTTTCTTATTCTTACTCTTTCTCATTCTTTCTTTTCTCATTCTTATTCATTCTTATTCTTATTCTTTCTTATTCTTATTCTTTCTTATTCTCATTCTTTCTTATTCTTATTCTTTCTTATTCTCATTCTTTCTTATTCTTATTCTTTCTTATTCTCTCTTATTCTTTCTTTTCTTATTCTTTGCCGATCGGACTCGGTTGATGTATGGATTTGGAACCTTGGCCGTGTGAGTGAGTACAGTCCTCATCTATATGCACTCTTACGGACCGTACAAATTCTTCTTTCTTCTTGGGCCACTTAATTAAGGTGGCGTGCATGTAGGAAATTCTTCTTGGTACAACCCTCATCAACATACACTCTTACGGGTCGTACAATTCTTCTTCTTCTTATGCCACTCAATTAAGGTGGCGTGTATGTGGGAATTTCTTCTTAACACTCACGGTTCCCAATCACAACAACCTATTATTTTCTCTTCTTTAACACTCCTTAATTCTTTAATGCTTATTCTTCCTTTCTCTTTATTCTTAGAGTGTTTTATTCTTTATTCTTTATTCTTTCTTAAGTTTCTACACATACACAATTATATGCATATGGATGGCTCATGCTTAAAATTTCTTACTTAAAATGCACTTATGAAATGCATATATGCAATGTTGCATAAAAGTAAGGTTTCTATTCAAACTTATACTTCTCTTAGGCATTTCATCAAACAATACTTGTGCATAAACAAACCCTACTTAAGTATCATTCAATTTGTTTCTCAACCATCCAAAACTGAGAGAAAATCTCTCTTATGGCATCACCATACCTACACGGCAAACACACTCCCAATAATTTCTCCAATTCTTCCAATTTCAACCCATCATCAAACCATCACATACACTTCTCATATTCAAATATATCCAACAACAAGCATAATTCATCATCAATCTCATCTCAGTTTCTCAAGAATCATAACATATGCATACTTAAAAGAAATCCCTACTCACTTGAATTTTTAAACTTTAACTTGAGTTGGATTTTGAGTGGAATTTACTTACCTTATACTTGAGTAGTCTCTCCTAAGCTCTCTACTCTTGTTGGATTCAAAACTTCTTCTAACCCTAAGCATAAACTTCATAAGAACTCAACTTTTACACAAATAAATCATAGATAAAGAACATGAATTCTTACCTTTTGAAGTCTTGAATTAAAACCCTATTAAAAATCCTTTGAGGAGTGAATGAAAATTTGAGAGAAAATGGAGGAGTAGTGTGGTGGTGGAATGAAGGAAATAAGGGTTACAAACCCTTATCATCTTATTTTATAAACTCACTTTCCCATTTTGCCCTTACACTTTTGTGAAAATTCTATCATTGTCCCTTAGTCAATTACCATAATGCCCTCATTTTTATTGTATTCTTTATGAAATTCTACTACTTTTCACTCCCCACCTTTTCAACTAATTTTGAGTGAAAAGACCATTTTACCCTTAGTGCAAGTTTAAGGCATTTTCTTCATATTCTCTTAAAATAACTTTAATAAAAATTAACCTAGGGCTATAAAACATAATTTAAATCATGTACCTTCATGTTGGGCGTTACAGTTCTTTGCTGCAGCGAAATGAGTCACCCACGAGAATCCATTTCACTTCGTCGCCGCGGCAAGATTTCTTCTTTGCCGCGGCAAAGTCTGCAGTTTTCAGTTTCTTTAAAATGCACAGTTTCAATTTTAGGCAAAGTTTTAGGCTTTTGGGCGAGGTATAAAAGCGAAACTTTACCATTTTGAGAGGGGGTCGCGTTTTCCTTCGTCTAGAACAGCTTTTTCATCTTCTTAGTTTGAGATTTGACGAATTTGTGTTGAAAAGTGAGAAGATTTGGGATTAACTCTGGTGCATTCTTCAATTAAGAGGTGTCTCTTGTCTTTTCTCTCATTTTTATTATGTTGAACTTTGCGTTTATTGTTTTTCTTGCTTATTGTAAGGATTTAGCTATGAACTAACCCTTTTTGGGTTAGGGTTTTGATGTAGTTCGGATTCTCATGGATTGAGCAATTGATTTTTATTATTTTCATATGCTAGTGCAAAGATTGTGTGATTATTTTGGATTTATTGTTTTTAATTGATGAACATGATGAGATTGAGAAATGAGGCATGTTAAGCTTCTTGGGTAATCACCATTGTAGTATTAAATGCTAGAGATAGATTTAAGAATCAATGCAATCAATCTAGGATTCTAGGCGCTTAATGAGCTTAGAACTATTAATCTTCAAATTGTTGGGTGCGGAAGTTTAATAGGGAAAAGTAGGAAAACATAGCCTGAGAAGGTATGTTTACAGTTTAGAGAATTCGATTTACAATCAATGCATGTGAATATGGAAATAAGCATAATCAGAGGTTTAATCCATAGAGTCCGAATGAAGTCAAAACCCTACCCGTTGTTTTAAATTGATATTACCTTGTTTTTAAATCTTGCTTTCATAATTTAGCTTTGAAAATTTAGAAATTTAGTTTTAGTTTTAAGTTTAATTTTCTCCCATTAATCCAAATAACTCGATTGCTCCAACTTGAAAACAGTAGAAAACTTAGTGCTTAGCAACCAATCCTCATGGGAATGATACTCACTCATCACTTTATTACTTTGTGCGACTAGTGTACTTGCTATTTATGCATGTTGTAGTAACAACGCATCAACCTTCACTCTCAAATTCTCTCAATTCTTTCATCAAATTTTCAAGGTATTTTGGAGGACTTTTGGTTGGATTTTTGGTAGATATTCATTCCTAAGCATCCCAAAGGTTTTAGAGAAAGAGGAAGTCTCCCAAAGAGAGAGGTTCTAGTGTGGATCTACACAAGTTCAAGGTAAGTAAATCCAACCCTAGCCCTTGATTTAAGCAATCCTTTAGTAGGGAATTTCCCTATATGTATTTGTATGCTTGAGTATTGAGAATTGATGATGATATGGATGTTGAGTGTTGGGTTGAACTCCACCATGAGAAGTAGTGTTTAGTATGAGATGAATTGGTTGAAGTTTGAAGAAATTATGAAGAAGTTGAAATAGAATTTTGAAGTGTGAATTTCCTGGCCAGGTTTGAGGTTAATTGTAGAGAATTGTGTTCCAATTTTGGTAGCTAGAAAAAAAAACCTAGAAGTGTAGCTAATCTAGTGCTTATTTGTGCATACCACTTGTTTGATGAAATTCCAAAGTGAAGTGCATGTATGGTTTTGACAGTATAATAATTTGAAATGAGTTTGTAGATGGTAGAGAAAGTAGAGAAAGTAGAGAATGACATGTTTACATGCCATATTGCATCTTTGCATTTCATTAAGAATTGAGAAAGAATAATAAGAAGAATCCATCTACATGCATACATGCATATAAGCATACTAAAGATCAAAGAGAAAGAAAGAAAAGCACTAAAGAACAAAAAGAAAGAAAGAAAAGAAAAGAAAGGTTGTTGCGATGGGGAACCCATGAGTGACAAGAAGAAGAATATTCCCACATGCACACCGCCTTCAATGAGCGGCCTAAGAATAAGAAGAAGAATTTGTGCCGCTCGTAAGAGTGCATGTGGATGAGGGCTGTACCCAAAAGAATATACCTACATGCACGCAGCCTTTAATGAGTGGCCTAAGAAGAAAAAGAATTCGTACAGTCTGTAAGAGTGATGTAGATGAGGATTGTACTCACTCACACGGCTAAGGTTCCAAATCCATGCATCAACCAAGTCCAATCGGCAAAGAATAAGAAAGAATAAGAAAGAATAGAAAAGAAAAGAAAAGAAGAGAAGAAGAAAGAAAATAAAAGAAAAGAAGAAGAAAGAAAAGAAAGAATAGAACAGAAAGAAAGAAACAAGAAAACAGAATAAGAAATAGAAAAGTAGAAAGAAAATGCATTCTTATGCATTTGTGCATTTGCATCATACCTATGCATGACACCATGATTACTATCATGGGAAACGAGAAATTAGAATAAAGAAAGAACATAGAGAATTAGAAAAAAAGAACAGAGAGAATTAGAAATAGTGATAGAAGAGAGAAAGATCAAAGAAAGAACCGAGAAGAAGCAAAAGTGTGATGTAAGGAAAGAAATGCAAAATATGAGCAACGGAGATAGAAGAATAGGGTAGCGGATTTACTTACTGAGTGACTAGTGCTCACCTCGTTGTTTCTAAATGTTTTTGTAGGGAATAGCTAAGAAGCGGTCGGATGGACGTTGTGAAGCGGAAAGAAATGGCATTACTGTCCACTATTTTTATGTTAATGTATATGATACTTTTGTTATGCAAAGAATTTAATATATAAAGTGAAGAAAATTTTTGGGCCCATTATTTTTCACTTATATGCATATGTGTTTTTATCATAGTATATTTCACAAGTATACTAGTTAGAAAGAGTCACTACATTTTTGGTATCAGAGCAAAGATTTTGGGATTTGACAGTGTGCCACTCTCACCGCATTGACGTTCTGTAGTCGACCGTTGTAAATTAATTATTTCCTTACTTATAGTAGCAAATGAGTTATTTGAGTTGATTCAAGTGTGGTTGTCTTGTAGATGAGACTTAAAACCCGAGCAAGTAGTAAGAATGCGATGAGTGCAAGGGAACCTTCTAACCCACCAAAATCTACTCACCCTACCCTCGATGAGGCGAGAATCCAAATATTATACAGCAAGTGCTAGTAGAGAATCTGGGGAAAGCTGTACCGGAGAGAGTTAAAACCCCAATTCGCATACCGCCACTAGGGAAGAAAGAGAAAGGTCGGTACCCCCGACAGTGCAAAACCGTATTGAGCCCATTTATGGGCTGCCGAGTCAACACCAGCCATCGGAATTTAGAGGTACAACGGACCCATTAGTGGCAGAAGAGTTGTTTAGGTCCGTAGAGTATATGACGACATTGTTTCCCATGACAGACCAGGAGAAGATCCGGTATGCTAGTTTTCTATTTCGAGGTGATGCCCGAATTTGGTGGGAATTGATGGAAGATACTCATGAGATAGCAGTTATGACCTGCGGAGAGTTTAGGAGATTATTTGAGGCTGAGTACAGAACAGTTGATTGGGTTCATGAAAAGATCCAAGAGTTTATCAGTTTGCAGCAAGGCACTGGTATATTGAAAGAATACTCTGTGAAATAATTCCCTGGCAAGGTTTACGCTAGGTGTACTGAGTACCTAGAGCTAAGGAGTGATAAGTTTGTGCATAGGTTGAAGCCAGAAATAGCCCGTGATGTAATGGCAGGTGTCGAGCCCCTTCGGACCTAAAGTGAGGCTTTGGAGCGAGCCTTACAGGTTGAGATCTTTGTGAACAAGCTCACCCTAGCCAGCCCATCAACAGCAGGATCGAGTGAGCCATCTCCCGCTCCACAAATAGAGAGAAGTGATGTTTTCAGAAATAGGGAGGTGAGAAATAAGAAGAAATTTCAGCCTAAGAAGAATGGAAGAGATTGGCAAAGTAAACGGCCAAGGACTACTGAGTTTTCCCCATGTCCAAAGTGTGGGAGAACACACCCAAGGGAGTGTTAAAGGAGTTAGGCCGGAACTTATGTTATAGGTGCCGACAGCCGGGGCACTTGATGAAAGATTGTAAAGCCCCTCCTACACTCGTAGCACAGACTTCCAGAGGTACCAATGCTCGGGTGTTCAGAGTGGCATAGAGTGAAACCGAGGTTAACCCATCTGCAGTTACCGGTCAGTTTATTTCATTCAGTTTCTCTTTATACATCAATTGATTCTGGAGCTACTCACTCTTTTATTACTCATAGGATGATAGAAAGATTAGGTTTGAAACCTATTAGAGTGAGTCAACCTATTTAGACAAAATTACTGGATGGTGCTAATGTGGTGACCCATGAGATGCTACCAAGGGAATCCGTAGTGATCCATGGAAGAAAGTTACCAGTTGATTTGATAGTGTTTGATATGCCCGACTTTGATGTTATTTTGGGCATGGATTTCCTAGGGAGGGATGGAGTAGAAATTGATTATCGGAAGAAGAAAGCAAGATTTAATCTTGATGACGGAGATAAGTTTAATTTTGGAGAGGGCCATCAACTGAGTATGTTAATCAGTAGTATAAAGGCTAGAAAGATGTTAAGAAAAGGGTGTTCTAGGTACATTGCCCATGTGGTGCAAAGTAGTGACGTCCCACAACCAGAGATTCAGAATGTGCCAGTAGTTCGAGAGTTTTTAGATGTATTTTCGGAGGAATTGCTGGATTTACCTTCGGAAAGAGAAGTAGAATTCAGCATTGAACTGGCACCAGGGACAACACCAATTTCTAAAGCCCCTTACTGGATGGCCCCAGCCGAGCTTCAGGAATTGAAGAAGTAGTTCCAAGAACTCCTAGACGAGGGATTTATCCGACCCATTCATTCTCCCTGGGAAGCTCCAATTTTATTTGTGAAGAAGAAAGACTGGGTCGCTACGGATGTGTATAGATTACAGAGAGTTGAATAAAATGACAGTGAAGAATAAGTACCCGTTGCCTGATGTAGATGACTTATTCGATCAGCTAAAAGGAGCAGGAGTGTTTTCAAAGATTGATTTAAGGTCGGGTTATCATCAAGTAAGAGTGGCAGAATAAGATATTGCCAAGACTACTTTTCGAACTAGATATGGGCATTATGAGTTTGTGGTGATGCCTTTTGGGTTAATCAATGCCCCAGCAGTCTTTATGGATTTAATGAACGGGGTGTTTCATGATTGCCTTGATCAATTTATAGTGGTGTTTATTGATGATATCCTGGTTTATTCTAAGTCAAGAGAGGAGCATGAGGAACACTTAAGATTTGTGCCACAGCGATTGAGAGATAAGAAGCTGTTTGTCAAATTTTCTAAGTGTGAGTTTTGGTTGGATCAAGTTATTTTTTTGGGCCATACTGTTTCTAAAGAAGGTATATCAGTGGATCCTAGCAAGATGAAAGCAATCCTTGAGTGGCAAAAGCCAAAGGCAGTAAAGGAAATTTAGAAGTTTCTTGGGACTAGCATGCTCTAATCGACGCTTTGTAGCAGGATTTGCCCAGTTGGCGAAGCTGTTGACAACTCTTACCAAACAGAGAACTCCTTTCATATGGTCAGATGCTTGTGAAGAGAGTTTTCAAGAGTTGAAGAAAAGATTAACCACTGCTCCCGTTTTGGTGTTACCTCAAGAGGGTATAGATTACAACATTTATATGGATGCCTCACTACAAGGACTTGGTGCTGTGTTGATGCAATTAGGTAGGGTAATAGCTTATGCTTCTCGATAGTTGAAAGAGTACGAGATGAGATACCCTACACATGATTTAGAGTTGGCAGTTGTAGTCTTTGCATTAAAGATATGGAGGCATTACCTATATGGTGCAAAGAGTAATATCTACACCGATCACAAGAGTTTAAAGTACTTCTTCACTCAAAGGGAGTGGAACATGAGATAGAGGAGATGGTTAGAGCTGGTGAAAGATTATGATTGTGAGATTAAGTATCAGCCTGGAAAAGCCAATGTAGTAGTGATAATCCGAGGATTATACTGTTTGGTTGAGGCTTTTTGGCCGGATTTTGGATCCTTCTTATGTCGTTTTTGCCTCAATTGCAACTTAATTTCATATGTTTTATGTTTCAGGCCAAAACGTGCACTTTGAGCAAATAAAGAGTGGAATTGAGTTTCTAGACCCGGAAGCAAGCAAATCTCAGGATTCGGGGAAATTCTGACACGGATTTGAAGCACTATGAAGCTTGTTCCTATTGGAGAGCACCAAAGATTGAGGATTCAAGGAAGGAAGCAAGCGTAGGGCAATTCCGTAATTTCAAGAATGGTTCAGAACAGTTTGCCGCGGCGAAGTCTACGATTTCCAGTTTTTATCAAAATGCACAGTTTTATTTTAAGAAAGTTTTTAGGTTTTTGGATCGACTATATAAGAAAAACTTAGCCATTTAGAAAGGGAGTTCGACATTTTGGGAGAAAAGAGAGAAGATTTGAGGTGGATTTGAGATTGAACTCTTTGGGATTCGTCAAATAGGGAAGATTTTTCTTCTCTTTCTTTATTCCAACATGTTGAATGCTATGTTTACTGTTTTTAATTCGATTTGTTTTAATTTCATTATGAACTAACTCACTTTGGGTTAGTGTAACGCCCACATGGAGGTACGTAATTTAATTTATGCTCTTATACCTTTAGTTGATTTTTTTGCTAAAGTTATTTTGAGAAAATGTGAAGAAAATGCCTTAAACTTGCATTAAGGGTAAAATGGTCTTTTCACTCAAAATTAGTTGGAAAAGTGGGGAGTGAAAAGAGGTAGAATTTCATGGAGAATGTATTAAAAATAAGGGCATTATGGTAATTGACTAAGGGACATAGATGGAATTTTAAAGAAAGTGCAAGGGCAAAATGGGAAAGGATGTTAGTAAACGGTCCCGTATACGCAGCGGAAACGAAAAAAATAATATAACAGGATCGTTTACATGAGCCAAGATCAAGGGTATGATTTTAACAATTTATATTAAATAAAATCTGCATAAATATACAACATGAGTTAAGAGAAACAAATGCACGTTGAAGGCTCCTCCAAATTTGTCGTCGAACGTTTTGCTACCGATCCAAGTGTAGGATCGAACCTGCGTAGTCCACACGAAGACAATCTTAAAAGAACCAAAGAGGGATTTGCTAGATCCTCTTTGGCTTCAAGATTAAGAAGAAAAGAAGAATCAATGAAATTGATTCCAAAGCCAAATCAATCTGTCGTGGGAGTGTATTCAAAAAGGGGGCTGCTGTGTGTTTTGTGTTTTACAAAGAAAAATCATTAATTAAAATCACACACATTTTTCCTTTTATATTTAAAAACAATTTGCCCTAATCCCATATGGAATAGGCTTGGGCTCCAACCCAAACGCCTCATGTTGCCAAACACTCCCAATTTGATTTATTTTAATTTCCATCATTATCTCAATTAAAATCAATTAATATATATATATATATATATATATATATTTAAATATATATTAACATTTAACAATAATGATAATATATTTAAATATGTGCGAACACACATTTAAACGTAATTTCACTTATTTAATTTTTCTAACAAATTAAATAAAGGCTACGACCTCAGCAAATTTAATTGCACTGTGAAATTATCAAAATACCCTTTCGCCTTTAAAAGACAAAAACGCCCTTCTTTCTTCTTACATCTTAAATTGTCTTCTATGTGTGTGACCCTTAGGCTCCTCATCATATCGGCGTGTATAGTATTGCGATTAACACCAATTAATCGTCCTTACTAATACACGTACCAAGATTGGCCCCCTAGCAAGGCATCATGGCCACCCCGATAGATTCGGATTCACAAAGTAGCTACCGTCAACGATATGGTTACGTGCAATTCGATCCTTTCATCATACGTTATCTCGGACGAGGACGAAGGCATAGAAATAGTGTCAACCTTCGGTTACTCTCGATATTATTTATTCAGTTTTTGGACCAATGACTGTATTATAAACCTGGATAGAGCAACAACTCAATCCCACCTTTGTGGCCACGATTTTAGTGTCATTGCCATATACCTGAATTGCGCCGTGAGATAACTTTCTCCGCACCCAGGGAGTGATGAATCCTCTGTCAATCCACCATAGTCTTGATACACTCCTTGATGCAGCCAATCACCACCGTATTGACAACTACGAAAAGAAGCTGCCGTTAGGCTAGTGTCAAACTATACCAATCGGTGCACAAGGCACTCCTGATCTCAAGTCTAAGGATCACATGCACCACCATTCGTTGAGGATTTGTTCCATAGACACAAGGGGTTACCATCCATATGGAATCCTTCTGGTGGGTGAGTCCAAGGTTGAACTTGCTGTGGTGTAATCGCCACAACAAACACCCATGTGTTGCACCGAGGTTGTCACCAAACAACCTTGACAAGTGAGATCGATCCTTGCCTTTCGAGAGGTCGTTCAACACTATGATAGCCTTACCGTATTATTCGTGCCCTTAGTTCGAATAATATCCCCACACGGACGCTTTCTAGAATGGCCACCATATGTGCTCATAGGGGTTCTCACTATCAAGATTTGAAACACTTGATACCCTCGCACGCTTCTTACCATTGTAAGGACATATATCAATACATATTGCAATAATAATGATTTACGCGATATAGAATAAAATGCCTTTTATTGATTAATGAACATTATTACAAAGAGTCAATTCTTCAATAATTTATTGGCTCTAGGGCATCTACTCTAACAATCTCCCACTTGCACTATAGCCAATCATTCATGCCCTCAACATTGAATGACCCAAGTGCCCATCATGCTTCTGCTACAACAGAAAATTTAATAGTGGGTTAGTAGGTATTCTGCAAATCTGCACATTCCCTTTCATATCGATCCTTCAGATCAGATTGAATCAATTAAGTAAGTGTTTGGATTACTGGTGAGACCGTGATTGCTCAGCCACAACAATGGCTCCATTGTTATCGTAGTACAACTATACTGGATTAGCAATGCTTGAAATCACATCAAGTTCAGTAATGAACTTCTTGATCCAAACCGCCACACTGCCGCATTAAAAATGCGGTACACTTAGCATCAATTGTAGAATCCACTGCAGTACACCAATTTGAGCTCTTGCAACTCACTGCAGTTATATTGAGACAAAATGTGTAATCCCAAATTGCGAACTATAATCATCCTTTTCCTGTTTGGAAATAGCGTCACTGTATTCTCTTACAGTGAGCTCATCTTTCTTCCATAATCCAAGAATATATATTCTTAAGCCTGTTTCAAGCACTTAAGAATGTCCATTGACACTCACCCAGTGTCATTCACTTGGATTTAGTTGATATCTTCTACTAGTGCTGAATGCACATAAGACATCAATCTAAGTACATAACATATTGCTCACTTGAGCGATTGACATCCACTACAAATGCCGAATGCACATTAGATATCAATCTGAACATATAAGATGGATCCACTTGCTAAAGCATGTGGGATCCTCTTCATTCTATCTCTCTCATTGTGTGGTTTAAGACACATATCCTTACAGAGATAGAAACCATATGCCATCAGAAGAAATCCCTTCTTGGATTTTTCTATACTGAATGTGTTCAGTACCTTGTCTATGTACTTTGACTTAGTTTGAGCAACCTACACGATCTATCACGATAGATCTTTATTCCAAGGATGTAGGCTGTTTCCCCTAAGTCCTTCATAGAGAAGCACTTGGATAACCAAGTCTTTACCGACTGCAAGTTCGGTATATCATTCCCGATCTATTGTATGTCATTGACATACAACACTAGGAATGCTCTGCGCTCCCACTCACTTTCTTGTAAACACAGGGTTCATCTTCGTTCTTGATAAAACCAAATTCTTTTATGGCTTCATCAAAACGAATGTTCCAGCTCCTTGAAGTGTAACGCCCCGCTTGAGGTACGTTGTTATTGTTTCCTCTTTCGCCCTTAATCGAGTTGGTTTTTGTTATATTTGTTTGTTTGAGTGTTGTGTTGAATGTTTGCCCACGAAAATTGGTTGAAAATGCGAAGAAATTCAGTGCAGCTGCTTGTAGGGAGAAGAAGAATCTTCGGCGCGGCGCCATTGAGAGGTTGAAGCCACAGAGGGGAAGTGGCGTGCTTGTCGTAGGCACCCAAGTAAGGTTAAAACCTAAAAAATACACGTAGTAGTGTAAGTCGTGGTCGATCCCACGAAGAGTGTCTAGCTGAAGTTCTTGTTATGTGAACAAGGTGGGGTTTTTTTTTTTTTGTAAAAATGCGAAAACGCGTTTCAGAAAAGAAAAACAACTCAAATCGAAATCAATTAAAATGACGGAACTTGGTCTCCGTCCAACATCCACCATCGAATCTTACAACTGATCATTGACGTGAAGATAATCAATTCACACATTGAATATTCACCGTTGGAACTAATTTCCTATCTCTCCTTAATTGTAATTAATCAGGAAACAAGCGATCCTAATTAATCTTACCCCTAAACAACCCTAGACAAGCGCTCAAGATTTAATCTAGTGGCAACCTTTAAGAATTAGAGAGATCGACGAAGCTAAACAACACAAACACAAGCGGTTGTATTTAATTTAGTTGAATGTTCTTCGTAAGGTTACTAATTCCTGACGCAGCAAATTACTTACCCTAGTTGCTTCACAAGTTGGAGGGATCAAACAATTACGGATTTGATATCAAACTTAGCAGTAGATTTCAACAAATAATACACTAGTAGGCCTCCTAGTAATTAAATGCATCAATCATAAAAAATATGCCACAGAATAACATTCAATACTCAAACATGAATTTAACACTAAAAACAAAAAGAAAGATCTCACGGTTTATTTGATTCCGAGGTTTCCGTTTCCTTCGACCAAGTTACAAAAGTTCTAGCCGCTCATGGCCATCACAAAAACTCAAGTGAAAGAAAATTTCAGAGAAGAGAAGAGAGAGAGGCGTGGTCCCTCCAAACCTCATCTGATCTCTTTAGCAAAAATCCAGATTTAAGTGTTTGAATCCCACTCAATCTCCTAAAAGAAATATTCTCCTATCCTAAAATAATATTAATCCTCATTTAATTCTAATTGGAAATAAAATAAAATAGAGTCCTAATACAATAGGAAGGTGGTGTTTCCAGCTGTAATTTTCGTGCAGCATGTATGTCTTTAAAACGTGCAATAATAGACTGACTTGCATAACAAGTCAGAACGCTCCAGGACGTCGGTAATGCGGGTGCTTCAACTTCAAGCTCGATTACAACCTTGATTCAGTCAGTATCTCTAAAAACTCAAAACATCAAAGTTGTAGATATATTTCTTAGCGTTCCACAGCATTTTGAATCATCTCAATCGGAGCTCGGATGAGAGAATTATGCCCAGAATACGAAGCAGTGGCGAAACTGTCCGAATTCCCCTAATTAATTCCGTTTTTTCAATTAACACCTCCATTTGCTTCCTAAACCAAAATAAAGTAATAATGAGTACAATTAGGAAACAAATATGTATAAAAGACTAAACATTAAGGGGGTTAAATATGACATTTTGCATTCCCATCAAATTCCCCCACACTTAGCTTTTGCACGTCCTCGGGCAAACTAATTCAAACAAACCCTACACTCAAGTCATATCAGGAACACCATCATCTCAAGTCATATCCAGAACATTAACATGATGCATAAGAAACAGTATTTAATTCATGCATATTCATACCTAACTTAGGAAGCAGCAAAATAAAATAAAACAGAGTTAATGACATTCATCTCTCTTCATCATTTTCCACAATTACTCTCAATTAGTCAATGCAAACAAGGAAACTAATCACAACCAATTCGTGTACAACTCACCTCTCAATTTTTTCTTTTTCTTGTTTCTTTCTTTACTACTACAAACCTGGGTAGCAAACTAAGGATACAATTTTTTTCTCTCTCTTTTTTTTTTTTTTCTGTTTTGAAAATGAATGAGTGCATTTTATGCTCAATCTCATTTCATGGTTGTGTTTATGAGTGAGTGCGTTTTACGCTCCATCTCGACTCACCACATACCTTTCTTTTCTTTTTTCCTATTTGCTTAAACCCAAATTTAGGACTAGCTTAAGAGAAACAATTTTTTTCTTTTTCTTTTAAGGGTTGTTATACACTCCTCAATCATGCTTCGTCACCAAGTCTACACAACTTCTCAAGACATATTATTTCAAACTACAAAGATTCAAATATGATTGACTCTATTTTATGAAAGATTGCTAACATCCTAAGTTAAGGAATATGCTCAATAACAAAGTCAAGTTACTATTTCATGCATCATTAGGACGTTCAAAGACATGACTTAAAGCATAAACCTTCCTAAAAACAAATGCGGATTTCGTTTAAGGTGTACGTGGCGTTGTTATACCCGAGGTTGCTGCACGCGGTGGCTTTTGGCGGATTGCGGGTTTCCTGCTTCCCCGATATACCCTTAAACTAGGCGATTTTTTTTTTTTTTTTACACTAAAAATAGAACCTAAACAAAACCTAAATCCCTCCCCCAC
>CM047741.1:10762618-10828427 GCA_026225825.1 Pistacia integerrima | reverse complement strand
AAGTTAATTGTATTGAAAAAGAAGAATTTATAGAGGCCTAATAAAAGGCGGTAACCCTACATCGAGACATCCCCCGTGTAGGGTAAAAAATAAACAAATGCCTAAGCTTGACACTACACAATTCTCTTAGGAGCCTATCTAAACCAACATGGGAGATATGACCCAATCGAAAGATTTTCTAGCTAAGAAAACATCAAAAAGACAACCAACCTCAAGACAATCACCTGGGTTTGGCTCCAAAAACCCATACAATGAGGCACGAAGTAGACTCAAAGCAAAGTAAACAAAGAGAGTGAGGAAACACCTTGACAAAGTCTTCATATCAACAACGAACAAGTTAGTAAGTGTAAGTAATCAATGAATGATGGCAACGAAAAAACTAAATTTTTCGATCATTGATCACTCTGATTTTACCAAGACAATCAACAATGACCAAGAATTAATTTTCTCAGAATTAATTCTTGGCTTCAAGGAATGTGAGGTTTGGAAGAAAGTGAATGGAGAAGAGAAGAATAAAAAACTCTTCTCTCAAATTGTATACCACAGCTAGAATGAATTAGGTTAGGTGAAAACCTAATTTTGCTTCATTTAAATAATAAAGAAAATATCCATTCCACCCTTCAGGTTTAGCATCAACCCAAACTTTAGGTAGAATTGCATATTAACCCAATTTTATTATTTAGTTTAAATATTAATATTAACTCTAATAATTAAATTTATAATTTTGCTAAATTACTCTAATAATAAAATTGGACATAGGCTACAACCTCATTAAATTTAATTACATAGTAAAATTACCAATATGCCCATTCATCTAACAAACCAATAAACCCTTACAAAAAGTCATCATCCTCAAATTGTCTTCTAAGTGTGTGACCTGTAGGCTCCTTATCATATTGGCAATAAGTAGTATCGCGATTGACACCAATCAATCATCTCACTATACACAGACTAACATTGGCCCCTAGCAAGACATCATAGCCACCCGATAGATTCGGATTTAACGAAATAGCTATCTATCAATGATATGGTTACCGTGCAATCAAATTCTTTCATCATGCGTGACCTTATCAAGGCTAAGGTACAGAAATAGTGTCAACCTCAGATGTCCGTGATATCTTTGTATTCAGTTACTATACCAAATACTGGGATAATAAATTGGATTGAGCAACAACTAAATCCCACTCTAGCCACAGCTTTAGTGTCATTGTCATTCACTGAATTACGCAGTGAGATAACTTCTCCCATACCCGGGAGTGATGAATCCTTTGTCGATCCACCATAGTCTTGATACACTCCTCGATGTAGCCAATCACTACTGTTCTGATAGCTTTGAATAGAAATACGTTGGGCTAGTGTCAAACTACAACAATAAGTGCACAAGGCACTCCGGTGATCTCAAGTCTAAGGATCACATGCACCACCATTCGTTAGAGGATTTATTCCATAGAAACTAGGGTTACCATCTATATGGAATCCCTCTGGTGGGTCTGTCCGATGAACTTGCCTACAGCAAACACCCATGCATTGCCCCAAGTTGTCAGCAAACAATCTTGACAAGTGAGATCAGACACTGCTTTACGACAGGATCGTTCAACACTATGATAGCCTTATTGTATCATCTATATCCTTGGTTAGAATAATATTGGGGCTATGGACATTTCTAGAATGGCCACCATATGTGATATAGGGTTCACACTATTAAGATTTGAAACACTTAATACCCTCGTCACGGTTCTACCATCCTAAGGACATATATTAATACATATAATTATGATTTACACGATATAGTAGAAAATGCCTTTTATTGATTAATAAACATTATTACAAAGAGTCAATTCTACAATAATTGATTGCCTCTAGGGCACCAACTCTAACAATCTCCAACTTGCATTATATCCAATCGTTCATGTATTTAATACCAAACAACCTTAAGTGCTTTTCATGCTTCTACTATGACAGAGGCTTCGTTAGTGGATCGATGAGATTGTTATCAGTATCCACTTTACTGATCTGCACATCTTTTCTCTCAATATTTCTCTGATGAGATGGAAATGCCTAAGTATGTGTTTGGATCACAAGTGAGACCGTGGTTTCTTTGCTTGAGCTATTGCTGCATTGTTGTCACAACAGACTTCTATTGGTCCAAACCGCCTCCTTTGGCTGTATCGGATAATGCGATATACTTGGCTTCCATTGCAGAATCTGCTACAGTGCTTTACTTGGAGCTCTTCCAGCTCACTGCACCCCTATTGAGACAAAATATAAACTCGAATTACAAATGATAATCATTTTTATCCATTTGGAAACTAGCATCACTGTGTCCTCTTACAATGAGCTCATCTTCTCCTTCATAAACCAAGAACATATCTTTAGTCCTTTTCATGTACTTAATGATGTTCTTGACAACTATCCAGTGACGTTCACCTGGATCCGATTGATATCCACTACAAGTGCTTAACACACATAAGACATCAATTCGAGTACACAACATGTCATACATGATGAATCCAATTGCTGACGCACATGCGATCTTCCTCATTCTATCTCTCTTATCGTGTGTTTTAGGACACATATCCTTAGAGAGATAGAAACCATGTGACATCGGAAGAAATCCCTTCTTTGATTCTTCCATACTAAATCTCTTCAATACCTTTTCTATCTATGTACTCTAACTTAGGCCAAGCAACCTACGCAGTTTATCACAATAGATCTTTATTCTAAGGATGTAGGCTACTTCTCCTAAGTCCTTCATGAAGAAGCACTTGGATCACCAAGTCTTTACCGACTGCAAGTTTGGTATATCATTCTCGATCAGAAGTATGTCATCGACATACAACACCAAGACTACTCTCCTACTCACCTTCTTGTAAACACAAGACTCATCATCGTTCTTGATAAAACCGAATTCTTTTACGGCTTCATCAAAACGAATGTTCTACTCCTAGAAGTTTGCTTGAGTCTGTAAATGAACCTTTGTAACTTGCATATCTTATTAGCTTGCCCATCAAGAATGAAACCATCGAGTTGTGTCATATACACATCCTCTTCAAGGTTTCGTTCAGGAAAGCCGTTTTGACATCCATTTGCCAAATCTCATAGTCATGATATGCAGCAATCGCAAGCATAATTTAGATGGATTTAATCATGGCAACCGACGAAAAGGTTTCTTCATAGTCAATACCATGAGTTTGTTTGAAACCTTTGGCAACTAGTGTAAGCATTTACAAGCAGGTACGTAGTTATTGTTTCCTCTTTAGCCATTATTTGAGTTGGTTTTTGGTAATTTTGTTTGATTGAATGTTTGCCACGAAATTGTTGAAAACAAGAAGAAGTTCGGATGCATCCCGGGTGCTTGGCAGGGCGAAGAAGAATCTTCGCCCCGCGCGAAGAAAGAGAGGTTGAAGCCACGGGGAAGGGCTGGCTGGGCGGAAACGCGCGGCTGCAGTTTCTTCGCCGCGCGAGCCGAATAAAAATGTTGATTGAGTTTTAGATATTTTCTTCCCTAAGGGCAATTTGACCTTTCTACCCCTAATTAGAGGGAAAGTGGGGGAGTTAATTGTAAGGATTTTTCATAGAGAATGTGTTGATATGGGGGTGAGTTTGTAATGAATCAAAGGATATAGATGGAATTCCCAAAGAAGAATAAGGGCAAATGGGAATGAGTGTGTTTATATTTCATTAAAAGGAATTAGAATCAAAGAAACCCCTTCATTTTCTTCTTTCTCAAAGCCTAACTTCCCCATCCTTACCTCCTCTCAACTTCTTCTTACTTCTTTTTTGATCAAGGTTTTTCCAAGGGGTTTTGAAGTGTTTTGGGGGTGGAAAAGTAACCTAAGGCTTCCTAAGTAAAGGATTTCTCCTTAAGTTGTGTGATTTGGGAGTTTTAACCCATATTGAAGTTTGAGGGTTTTCATTCTTTTGGTTAAGATTAGAGGAAAAGTCAAGCTAAACAAGTGAAAGGAAGAGTTGGTGAAGTCTCTCCATAACAAGTAAGTAAAACCCAACCCAAGTTGAGATTTATGAAATTTCTTGATTAGGGTTTTGATAGACTTGATGTATGTATGTGATGTACATGTAATATGGCATGTATGAAGGATTAAATAGAGATTTCTATGCTTTGTGATTGTTATACCTTGCAAATTTGAGAAATGAGATGTTGGGTTGGCAAGGTAGGGTTGAGATGGATTTGAAGGGGGTGTTATGGAACCCTTTTTGGAAGTGTTTTGTTTGACAGGTTATTATGGCTTTGTGAAGGGGTTTTTCCCATTTTGGATGGTTAGGAAAAGTTTTAGAATCATGGCTATAATAGAGTTTTTATAGTGCACATGAGATGTTTGATGAAATGCCTAATAGAGGTTTGAGTACAGGTATTGAACCTTAATTCTTGCAACATTGCATGTTGGCATTTCATAAGTGCATGTGGTGATGAACCATCCATAGGCACTAATTGTGCATGGAAAAAGTGACCTAAGAAAGTGTGAAGGAAATGGTTTATGCATTTACCCCTAATGGAAGTAGAGAGCTTTAGTGGGTAAAAATTACTCTAGGGTAGAGAGCATGAAAAAATGCTACAATAGAATGAATTAGAAGAGTAGTAAAGTGGGATGATGCTTTGGGGGTCATCACCCGACGTATGGGAATTCGATTGATGCTTTGTGATCATCATCCGAATAGCCTAGAGAGATGGGTCGATGCTTTGTGATCATCAAACCGGATGAGTAATAGGGAAATGGGGTAGATGCTTTGTGGGATCACTATCCGATTAGTTATTAGATAAGTTGGGTTGATGCTTTGTGATCATCATCCAAAGGTTAGTAGAAGCGGGTTGATGCTTTGTGACCATCACCCAATAGGTGACTAGGGAGCGGTAAAATGCTTGGTGATCGTACCCCAAAATTCATGAGGAGGCGGGTAGGTGCTAGGTGATCTCCACCCGATAGTTAGAAAGCCGAGGGTTGGTGCTTTGGTGATCCTCGCTTCGGTAGTCACTAAGAACGGGTTGGATCTGTGTGAATTCCACCCGATAGCCATAAAGAGTGAGATGGTCTGTGTTAGCAATGCCATCCGGCCGTACCTCCCGATAAGATTTGAGGCCATGATGTTATTAGAAAGCGAAATAGAATCAGAAATAGTATAAGGAAAGAATTAAGAGTTATTCATACGGGGACGAGAGAGAGAGTTTTACTTTGAGCATTATTTTGTGCTCACCCGTATTTTTCCTTTGTGGATGCGGAAGTTCTAGATGATGCGCGGTCGGAGGTGTTAGAGTAGATGCCCTAGAGGCCAATCAATTATTGTGGAATTGACTCTTTATAATAATGTTCATTAATCAATAATAAAAGGCATTTTTATTCTATATCGCGTAAATCATTATTATTGCAATATGTATTGATATATGTCCTTAGAATGGTAGAGCGTGACGAGGGTATCAAGTGTTTCAAATCTTGATAGTGAGAACCCTATGACCACATATGGTGGCCATTCTAGAAACGTCCGTAGCCCAGTGATTATGAAGTAAGGGCACGGATAATACGGTAAGGCTATCATAGTGTTGAGCGACCATGTCGAAAGCGGTGGCCAGTCTCACTTGTCAAGGTTGTTTGGTGACAACTGGTGCAACACATGGGTGCTTGTTGTAGGCGGATATACCGCACAAGTTCTTTGGTGACCCACCCGAGAGGATTCCATATGGATGGTAACCCCGGTGTCTATGGAACAAATCCTCTAACGAATGGTGGTGCATGTGATCCTTGGACTTGAGATCACCGGAGCGCCTTGTGCACCGTTAGGTACGGTTTGATACTAGCCTAACGCGGTTTTATTCAGTTTGTCGATACGGTGGTGATTGGCTTTATCAAGGAGTGTATCAAGACTATGGTGGATTGACAAAGGATTCATCACTCCAGGGTACGGAGAAGTTATCTCACGGCGCAATTCAGGTATATGGCGATGACACTAAAGCGTGCCACAGTGGGGATTGAGTTGTTGCTCTATCCAGTTATAATACGGTCATTGGTCAGCCGAATATATATAATATCGAGTAACGAAGGTTGACACTATTTCTATGCCTTCGTCTCGTCGAGATAACGAATGATGAAAGGATCGTATTGTACGGTAACCATATCGTTGAGGAGTAGCTACTTTCTTTGAATCCAAATCTATCGGGTGGCCATGATGCCTTGCTAGGGGCCAATCTTGGTACGTGTATTAGTGAGGCGATTAATTGGTGTTAATCGCGATACTATACACTACCGGTATGATGAGGAGCCTATGGGTCACACACATAGAAGATAATTTAAGAGCCAAGAAGAAAGAAGGGCGTTTTCGTCTTTTTTGGGCGAAGGGGTATTTTGGTAATTTCACAGTGCAATTAAATTTCTTGAATTAAGTAGCCTTTTTATTTAATTTGTTAAAAATTAAATAAGTGAAATTACGGTTGAATGTGTGTTCGCACATATTCAAATAAATTATCATTATTATTAAATGTTAATATATATATTAATTGATTTTTAATTGAAATAATGATGAAATAAATAAAATATCCAATTTGGGAGTGTTTGGCAACATGGGGTGTTTGGGTTGGAGCCCAAGCCCATTCCATGTGGGAATAGGGCAACTTGGTTTGCCTATAAAAGGAATAGTGTTTGTGTGATTTAGGAATTAATTGATTTTGCCTTTTGAAATATAAACACAAATACACTGACCTTTTGTAGAGACTCCCACGCAATCTCTTGTTTGATTGAAAAATCAAATGCCGATCTTCTTGATTTCTTAAGGCCAAGGAGGATCTGCACAAATTCCCACCTTGGTTCTTGGTGGTTGTCTTCGTGTGGACTTCTTGGTTCGATCCTACACTTGGATCGGTAGCAAACACATTCGAGACAACATTGGTGGAGCCTCCAAAGCGTGGGTATAAATCTAAACCTTTGGATTTATTTTTCTGAGATTCATATTATGCATAAAGCGTAAAATCATGCCTTGATTTTGGGTTCTAAGGAAGGCGATCCGTGGTTGTAAAATTTTTGTTTTCCGGACTGTAAGGCCAAGGTCGTTTCCTAACGATGGTATCGAGCCTAGGGTACTAGATTTACAGTTGTTGAATGGTTGATACATGTATTTGTTGATAACATGCTGCCTTGATGAATCTGCCATGAAAAACCCAGTTTTTGAAAAATCTGTAAAATCTGAAAAATCAGTTTATGGATGAATGATTCAAATGATAAACTGGTTTAAAATGTGTTGATGAATGTTATATTGGTTGGTTAATATCTGGTTGAACGTATGTGCGTTTGATTTGATTTGGATTAGTGTTTATACACAAAAAAGCGCAAAAAGCAACTGAACTGTAGGAATTGGGGATTTCGGAGGTTTCGCGCGGCGGAGCCTCTGGGACGTTTCGCCGCGGCGAAGATAAAACCAAGCCGCGGCGAAATATGTGGCGGCTAGACCTAATTTAAATCCTCGCCGCGGCGAAGTATGCCAGAGCGAAATGCATACTGTAAATCCTCGCCGCGGCGAAGGATGTAGTTTTCCCATTTTGTATTTTTCTGAAAAGGACTAATCTGCGATTTTAATAACCTATAAAGCCAATGTACATTCTGCACATTTAAGAGGGTAATTAATTAATTAACCCACCCAATTCAAAAATTGATTGTTTTTGAAATGTATGCTTTGTACTTGTTTGTATATTGCATGGTGCGCGGTACATGAGCCTTAGACCTAAGGGTGAATGTTTTAAATTATTTTGGGTATGTATGGGCTGTAATATTTTAAATAGGGCTGCGTGTCTGCCTTCTCTCTTCTTCTTAATGTACATTCTTTTCTCATCTCATTCCCTCGAATGTAAATCGAGGTTTCTAAATTTGTTGATGTAAAATTAGTTTAATATTAATTTTATTGTAAATTTAGAATGATGTTTTTGTAATGTGCCTGGAGACAAAGCGAAGGACGAGGCAACCATACTTGAAGACTCAAGATATTTGTTACAGGATCCCTAGGTGACCCACCGGGTCCCTCTAGGCTCGAGGAGATCGGTTTTAGTTAGGCCATGTACCAGCATGTTTAATATTTTTGTTTAGAATGCATGCTAAGGTTGAATGTTGAAAAACATGCCAAACAATGTCATTCTAACAAAGATAATAATCGATGAGACATTAAATAACAAACCCCTCACTAAGAATATTAAGTCACGAATGCCTTCCATCACCATGGTTTTAATCAAACCCTTTGTTCTTGAAACCTTGTTCGCCAAAGCAAAGGGTACACTTCTACCCGGTGGGAGGTTAAAATTCATTGGAGTTTTCCTTAATGGTGATGGGTCGACTTAAAATGGACGGTTTGCTTGTTTGCCAAAGCGAAGGTTGATAAACGCGTCATAGGCATAGTAGAGCGGTACACATATTATGTGTATGTGGTGGCATGTAGTGTCCACTCTACGTGCGAGAATCACACTTGAGGACAATGGTTGGAGCCATTGGGTTGTGTGATTGGCTTGTTGGCTTTTTCACATTTGAGGTTGATAGTGGGAGCTATCAATTGGTGTGGATTAAGTTTGTTGGCCTACCTAATCAACCCATTTTGGCTTGTTCGCCAAGCGAAGGTTTGAAATGGGCGGGATGGGATCTCGGTCCACTAGGAAAGCCAGCGGGCTTTCCCGAGTTAATAGTGAGGGCTATTGGCTTGAGTAAAATAGTGGGAGCATTGTTTAATAAAAGACCATATTAAATAATAATGAACTTTATAATAACTTTATCTTTTACGCAATTGTAGATTCACCGAAAATGAGTATTATGAACTGCGACCGATAATCGAAAAAAGAAAACAGGTTGGATGGATCAATTTCTCGGTGGTATCGTAATCTACGGATCATACTTAAGTCGAAAAGAAATTGTATATCCTTGAAAAAGCCATACATGGTGAGCGATCCCCTGATGCCACTCGGGAAGTTAAGGATACTTATCAAAAGTTCCTTGATGATCTTTGATAAGCGTACAATGCTTGATGTTAGCATCGATGACACCTATCTTTGCCAAAAGCGGCATGAGAATATGGATGCTTCTTCCATAATTCTACACCTCAAGGAGCTTTATGAAACAAATGCTCGACATGAGAGTACAAGGTGTCAAAAGCCTTTGTTTGGGAGTCGTCAGTGAGGGTGCCCAAGTTGGTCCTCATGTGCTCAAGATGATCGAGCACCGAGAGGCTTGAGACTTTGGGATGTGGCTTGGATGCGAATTACAAATGGATTTAATTACGCAATCCTTGCACGACTCATATGCTCCGTTCATAATGAATTTCAATATGAACACGATGGAAAAAACCAAAAACCCCATCGAGAACTTGAACATCTTTGAGGGCTGCGGAGCGGGACTTGAAAAAAGTCCAACTGTTTCTTGGTTCTTTGCCCGATAAAGCAAAGGGAGTAAGCAACAAGGAAGGGGTAAGGCCAAGGCCAAACCCAAGCCCAAGCCCAAGGACAGGTTGCTCTTGGGCGAGAGTGGCATAGGAAAGGGCAAGGTAGTCTGCTTCTTTTGTGGCAAGCAGCCCTTTGGAGGAAACTCTTGCAAGGCTTTCCTCGCAAGTAAGAAGAAGTCGGGAGGCTACGACTTGGTACTTTCATGATTGAGATTAACTTCTCTCCCTCAACATCTTGGGTCATGGACACGGGATGTGGTACTCACCCATTTGTCTTGATGTGCGGGGACTAAGGCGAGTAGAGTGCTCGCCAAGGGAGAGGTGGACCTACGAGTTGGAAATGGAGCACATGTGGCTGCATTGGCTGCAGGGACTTATTGTTTATCTTTGCCTACGGGCTTATTGTTGGAACTACGTAAGCTGTTATCACGTACCTTATTTCTAGAAATATTATTTCGTATCCGTTTTGGATAATATGGGGTATCATTTTGAGATATCTAATGGATTGTTGTCCTTTAGTTTGAATGGTATTCTATTTGGAATTGCAAGGTTATATAATGGATTATATGTTCTTGATTTAAACAATAAAAGATATTCTCAATATTGAAACCAAGAAAGCTAAACATAGCGATCAAAACCAAACATATCTCTGGCATTGTAGATTGTGTCATAAGACTCGCATTGCAAAACTTCAAAGGGATGGAGTTTTGGCCCCTTTTGACTTCAGGTCATTTTGAGGTATGCGAGTCATGCCTTTTAGGCAAGATGACTAAGTCTCCTTTCACGGGACAAAGTGAAAGGGAGACTCTTGAAGCTTGTTAGGCATCATCCATAGTGATGTATGTGGTCCACTACGTTGAAGCCGAGTGGATATTCATACTTCATCACATTTCTTGATGATTTCGGTAGATATGGTTATGTCTACCTTATGAGACATAAATCTGAAGCCTTTGATAAATTCAAGGAATTCGGGAATGAAGTACGAGAATATGTTGGGCAAAAGTATTAAAGCTCTTCGGTCGGATCGGGAGGAGGTGAATACTTAAGCTCGAGGTTTTCAGTACTGAAGGAATGTGGGATAGTATCACAACTCACCCCTCCTTATACACCCCTGAACACAATGGAGTGTCGAAAGGAGGAATAGGACCTTACTTGACATGGTTAGGTCCATGATGAGTTTTAGTGATTTACGCATCGTTACGGGGTTATGCCCTAGAGCTGCGACTCACGTTTTAAACCGTGTGCCGTCAAAGTCTCGTAGATAAGACTCCATATGAGCTATGGATTGGGCGAAAGCCCAACTTGTCTTATCTAAGGATTTGGGGTTGCGAAGCTTATGTTAAGAAATTGACTTGAACAAGTGGGCCCAAAATCCTGTAAATGTATATTTGTGGGGTATCCAAAGGAGACCAAAGGATACCATTTCTACCACCGGAAGAGCGCAAAATCTTTGTTGCTCGATCTGGTGTCTTCTAGAAAAGGAACATTTTCTAAGAAGTACTAGTGGGAGAAAAGTAGAACTCGATGAAGTTCTAGAACCCACAGATATACTAGGACGAAGGGACGGGATGATGTGCCACAAGGAGTGGTTGAGCATCATGAGGAGGTTACTCCACAAATTGTGGATCAAAGTGAATCGCCTCGGGTAGCACGGGGAGCTACGTAGATCAGGGAGAGTGCGCCATGAGCCCGAGAGATACGGTTATCTCGTGACTCAACATGGTGACGTACTAGTCTATCAAGGCGATGAACCCCAGAACCTACGAAGGCGCTATATCGGATCCGATTCCGTTAAATGGCTTGAAGCCATGAAATCGAGATGGACTCCATGTACGAACCAAGTGTGGTCTACGGTGGAACCACTGAAGGGTAAAACCTATAGGGTGTAAATGGGTCTTCAAGAAGAAGGCTGACATGGATGGCAACGTGCATACCTATAAAAGCACGGCTTTGGTTGCCAAAGGTTTCAAACAAATTCATGGCATTGACTATGAAGAAACCTTTTCGCCGGTTGCCATGATTAAATCCATCCGGATTATGCTTGCAATTCTGCATATCATGACTATGAGATTTGGCAAATGGATGTCAAAGCGCTTTCTGACGGAAACCTTGAGGAGGATGTGTATATGACACAACTGATGGTTTCGTTCTTGATAGTCAACTAATAAGGTATGCAAGTTGCGAGATCCATTTATGGACTCAAGCAAGCTTGAGGAGCTGGAACATTCGTTTTGATGAGGCCGTAAAAGAATTCGGTTTTATCAAAAATGAAGATGAGCCCTATGTTTACAAGAAAGTGAGTGGGGAGCGCATAGCATTCCTAGTGTTGTATGTCGATGACATACTTGATCGGGAATGATATCTGAACTTGCGGTCGGTAAAGACTTGGTTATCCAAGTGCTTCTCCATGAAAGACTTAGGGAAGCGGCTACATCCTTGGTATAAAGATCTATCGTGATAGATCGCGTAGGTTGCTTGGCCTAAGTCGGAGTGCATATATTGACAAATCTTGAAGCGATTCGGTATGGAAGAATCCAAGAAAGGATTTCTTCCGATGTCACATGGTGTTTATCTCTCTAAGGAATTGTGTCCTAAAACACAAGATGAGAGATAGGATGAAAGGATCCCATATGCATCGGCAATTGGATCCATCATGTATGCCATGCTATGTACTCGGATTGATGTCTCATGTGCTTTGAGCACTTGTAGAGATATCAATCGGATCGGTGAGGCGTCACTTTGGATGGTGTCAAGAACATTCTTAAGTACTTGAAGAGGACTAAGGATATGTTCTTGGTTTATGGAGGGAAGATAAGCTCAAAGTAGAGGATACGGTGATGCTAGTTTCCAACGGATAAAGGCGATTATCGATCGCAATCGGGGTTTGTATTTTGTCTCAATGGCGGTGCGGTGGTGGAAGAGCTCAAGCAAAGCAACGTAGCGGACTTCTACAATGGAGGTGAGTATATTGCATTGTCGATGCGGCCAAGGAAGCGATCTGGATTAAGAAGTTCGTCCTTGAACTTGGTGTGGTTCCTACGATTGTTGATCCTATAGACATCTATTGTGACAACAATGGAGCAATTGCTCAAGCAAGGGAACCACGGTCTCATCAGAAGTCCAGACACATACTCAGACGATTCCATCTCATCAGAGAGATAGTTGAGAGGAAAGCGTGCGATTAGTAAAGTGCATGCGGCGACAATCTCGCGATCCACTTACAAAGCCTCTGTCGCGAGAAGCATGAAAGCACTTGAAATCATTTGGTATTAAATACATGAATGATTGGCTATAGTGCAAGTGGGAGATTGTTAGAGTAGATGCCCTAGAGCCAATCAATTATTGTGGAATTGACTCTTTATAATAATGTTCATTAATCAATAATAAAAGGCATTTTTATTCTATATCGCGTAAATCATTATTATTGCAATATGTATTGATATATGTCCTTAGAATGGTAGAACCGTGACGAGGGTATCAAGTGTTTCAAATCTTGATAGTGAGAACCCTATGACCACATATGGTGGCCATTCTAGAAAGCGTCCAGTAGCCCAGGTATTATTCTGAGTAAGGGCACGAGATAATACGGTAAGGCTATCATAGTGTTGAGCGACCTGTCGAAGGCGTGGTGATCTCACTTGTCAAGGTTGTTTGGTGACAACTGGTGCAACACATGGGTGCTTGTTGTAGGCGGATATACGCGGCAAGTTCAACTGGGTGACCCACCGAGAGGATTCCATATGGATGGTAACCCCGTGTCTATGGAACAAATCCTCTAACGAATGGTGGTGCATGTGATCCTTGGACTTGAGATCACGGAGCGCCTTGTGCACCGAGTACGATTTGATACTAGCCTAGCGATTTATTCAAGTGTCGATACGGTGGTGATTGGCTTTATCAAGGAGTGTATCAAGACTATGGTGGATTGACAAAGGATTCATCACTCCCGGGTACGGGAGAAGTTATCTCACGGCGCAATTCAGTATATGGCGATGACACTAAAGCGTGGCCCACGGTGGGATTGAGTTGTTGCTCTATCCAGTTATAATACGGTCATTGGTCAGGCTGAATATATAATATCGAGAAGTAACCGAAGGTTGACACTATTTCTATGCCTTCGTCTCGTCGAGATAACGAATGATGAAAGGATCGTATTATGCGGTAACCATATCGTTGAGGGTAGCTACTTTCTTTGAATCCAAATCTATCGGGTGGCCATGATGCCTTGCTAGGGGCCAATCTTGGTCTGTGTATTAGTGAGACGATTAATTGGTGTTAATCGCGATACTATACACTACCGGTATGATGAGGAGCCTATGGGTCACACACATAGAAGATAATTTAAGAGCCAAGAAGAAAGAAGGGCGTTTTCGTCTTTTTGGGCGAAGGGGTATTTTGGTAATTTCACAGTGCAATTAAATTTGCTGAGGTCGTAGCCTTTTTATTTAATTTGTTAAAAATTAAATAAGTGAAATTACGGTTGAATGTGTGTTCGCACATATTCAAATAAATTATCATTATTATTAAATGTTAATATATATATTAATTGATTTTTAATTGAAATAATGATGAAATAAATAAAATATCCAATTTGGGAGTGTTTGGCAACATGGGGTGTTTGGGTTGGAGCCCAAGCCCATTCCATGTGGGAATAGGGCAACTTGGTTTGCCTATAAAAGGAATAGTGTTTGTGTGATTTAGGAATTAATTCAAGATTTTTGCCTTTTGAAATATAAACACAAATACAACGTAGCCTTTTGTAGACTCCCACGCCAATCTCCTTTGTTTGATTGAAAAAATCAAATACTGATCTTCTTCTTGATTTCTTAAGGCCAAGGAGGATCTAGCAAATCCCTCCTTGGTTCTTGGTGGTTGTCTTCGTGTGGACTTCTTGGTTCGATCCTACACTTGGATCGGTAGCAAACACATTCGAGACAACATTGGTGGAGCCTCCAAGCGTGGGTATAAATCTAAACCTTTGGATTTATTTTTTCTAGAATTCATATTATGCATAAGCGTAAAATCATGCCTTGATTTTGGGTTCTAAAGGAGCGATCCGTGGTTGTAAAATTTTTTGTTTTCGGCGCGCAACGGGTCGTTTCCTAACGAGAGGGGGCGGTCGCCAAGCGAAGAGGAATAGCTACTTGTCTTGTCCTTGTCTTTTAAAATGCATTTTTATGGGCTTGAATAATCTTTGTGTATAAAAAAGACATATGATTTCTAATGAAAAGAAATTTTGGGGCCCAATTTTATTTTTGTTATTATGCATGTATTGCACTAGTTTTCAGTAGATGTTACATTTTTGGTATCGAGCAAAGATTTTGGGATTGAAAGCAGTTGTCTATTCTCATCGCCACGGAGCGGGTCCTCAACCGATGTGTGAGTAATTCTTTCCTTATAGCAATTGTTCCTTGAGTTTATTAGTGTGATCATTTTTGTAGATGGAGGCGTTTAGTTATCGGAATCGCGGTAAAGGTGTGGGTGAATGAAGAGAACCTTCTAACCCACCCAGTCTGCCCAGCCCTCCCATTAGATGGAAGCTTGAATCAGGAATTATACAAAGCAAAGTTATGGCGGAACCCCTCGAAATTCGGGGGAGAGGTGTACCCTTGTTCAAGTACCGCCAATTACACATGGTCGAAAGAGGACAAACGGTACCTCCCAAGGGCCGAGAACAGAGTGAACGATTTACGGTCTCTCTGCCGGAAACATCAACCCCTCGAGTTTAAGGGTACTACGACCCGGGGAGTAATAGCCGAAGAGTGGCTTGGGAAGGGTCGATTAGAAGGCGAGCCACGGGAGGGTTTATTTCCCGATGACGAGGGAGAAGATCCGTATGCGAAGTTTCTTGTTAGGGGTGATGCCCAGGAATTGGAGGTGGGAGTTAATGGAAGAAACTCATGCGACAAGAATAATGACGTGGGAAGAGTTTGTAGTATAGAACAGAGGACCAAGTTCATGAGAAAGTCCAAGAATTTATCGTTACTGACAAGGGACTAGCGCCTGTGAAAAGAGTACTCGTGAAGTTCAACGCTCTTGCAAGGTTTGCAAGGGAATAGTTAGCACTCCGCCTTGAGAAGGGGATAAGTTTGTACATGGTTTGAAGCCAGATGCCAAAGGGATATAATGACAAGCTCCAAGCCCCTCCTCGAAATTATAGTGAGGCTTTGAGGCGGGCGATGAAGAGCGGAGATTTTTTAGAATAAAAATCTTCCCCAGTAGGACCCTCGACAAGAGGATCAAAGGAGCTACCCTCTCCTCCCCAAAGGGAGAAGCATGAGGGTGTCAGAGGTAAAGAAATGAAGAATCAGAAGAAGAAGTTTCAGTATAGACGAATGAAAAGAGTGGAAGAATAAGCGACTTTCGACCAAGAAGGGTTTCCCTCCTGCCCAAACCCTAAATGCGGGAAGAATCACCCACCCGGGAGAATGTCCGAGGATCGGGAGGAGAGTGTGTTATAGGTGCCGGCGGGCTAGGGCACAATGATGAGGGATTGTAAAGCCCTCTCCTTCCAACCTACTCAAGGAAGGTTCAGGAGGTGCTGCGAATGCTAGAGTTTTTATTGTGGCACGGAAGGGGCGAGGCCCGGATCCATGGCCGGATCTTGAGGTGATTATTATTTCATGCGAAATCCTTTTATATGCTTTAATTGATTCGGGGGAAAAAGGTGCTACCCATTCGGGTTTATATCTTATGGGATGCTTGAGAAAGATTAGGTTTGAAACCTACTGAGCATCATCACAACCCATTAAGATAGAACTACCCGATGGGGTTAGTGTTGTGACTCGGGGAGATTTTGTTAGAGTCCTTAGGTGATCCAAAGTGAGAGTTAATCGTTGACTTAATAGTTTTCGATATGCCCGATTTGATGTGATTAGGGGCATGGACTTCTTAGGAGATATGGTAGAGATTGGTGTCCGGAAAAAAAGAAGGCGAGGTTTAACCTTGATAGTGGAGATAAGTTTAGTTTTGGAGAAGGCCATGAATGAGCATGTGATTAGTAATGTGAAAACCGAGAAGATGTTGAAAAAGGGTGTTCGTTATATTGCCCATGTAAAGTGTAAGTGGGTGATGTTCCCCAGTTAGAGATCGAGAGGGTGCTAGTAGTTCGAGACTTCCTAGATGTATTTCCCGGAAGAGGGTACGGGTTTGCCTCCAGAGAGGGAGGTAGAGTTTAGTATCAAACTAGCACCGGGGGAGACAGCAACCAATATCTAAAGCCCCTTATCGAATGGCCTCGTGAGCTCCAAGAATTAAAGAAGCAACTCCAAGAGCTTTTTAGATAAAGGCTTTATCCGACCAAGTCATTCCCTTGGGGAGCTCCAATCCTGTTTGTGAAAAAGAAGGATGGATCACTAAGGATGTGTATTGATTATAGGAGTTGAATAAAGTTACGATGAAGAATAAGTACTACCTGGATAGGGATGACCTTTTTTGATCAAGGTTGAAAGGAGCGGCGTGTTCTCCAAAAATTGATTTAAGGTCCAAAGGGTATCATCAAGTAAGAGTGGTTGAGCAAGATGTGGCTAAGCGCCTTTCGCACAAGATATGGGCATTATGAATTTGTAGTGATGCCTTTTGGGCTTGACTAATACCCCGCCCGTTTTATGGACTTGATGAAAGCAAGGGGTATTCCATGAGTATTTGATCGAGTTCATTGTTGTCTTCATCGCGGGACATTCCCGATTTACTCAAAGTCAAGAGAAGAGCATGAGAGACACTTGAGATTAGTATTGCACCCGTGAGAGAAAAGAAGTTGTGTGCTAAATTTTCCAAGTGTGAGTTTGGCTTAACCAAGTGATATTCTTGGGGTCATAGTATCGAAGGGAAGGGATTTCGGGTAGATCCGAGTAAAGTGCGGAGCAATCCCCAGGGGAATGGCGAGCGAGAAGCAAAGTGAAAGAAATCGGGAGTTTCTTAGGTTTAGCGGGAGGGTTACTACCGGTGATTTGTAGGCAGATTGGTTGATTGGCTAAACCGTGGGCAAGCTCTTCAAGGGCAGAAAACTCCTTTATGCCAGGGTCAACGGCGTGTGAAGAAAGCTTTCAAGAGTTGGAAGAAGGGAGGTTAACATCGCCTCCCTGTACTAGTGTTACCACGAGGTGAGGGTGTAGACCATACATTTATCAGACGCCCTTTCCTTGCAGGGGACTTGGATCTGTGTGATGCGTTTAGGTAGGGTTATGGCTTATGCTTCTGCGGGTCAATTGAAAGAAAGTACGAGACCCGAGATACCCTACGCATGACTTAGAGTTAGGGCACCGTAGGTCTTTGCTTTAAAGATATGGAGGACTACCTTTATGGTGTGAAGAGTAATATCTACACCCGATCATAAGAGTCTAAAGTACTTCTTCACTCAAAAGGAGTTGAATATGAGGCGAAGAGGAAGGATGGTTAGGAAAGTGGTCAAGGGATTATGATTGTGAGATCAAATATCAACGGGAAAGCCAATGTAAGTTTAGGCGATGCTTTGAGTAGAAAAAGCCCATGTTTTCCAAGGGCTTACGGAGCGAAAAGAGTTAATAGAAGATTTGTCTAAGGAGCGATTGAAGTGGTTCGGGCGAATTGCCCGACCCTAGAAGGTGCAGTCCTCTTACTAGAGGAAATTAGAAAGAAAAGCAAATGGCGAGATGAGTGGGGTGTCGAAACTGAAAAATCGCCGGCAGTGCGGGTGAGGGCAAGACATCGAGTTCTTTGTGAGAGAATGGTGTCCTCTATTTTAGGAATCCGGTTGTGCATTCCTCCAAATGAGGAGTTGAAGCGGAAAAATTCTTCTAGAGGCTCATGACACACCGTACACCGCTCCAAATCCAGGGGAGCAACCAAGATGTATCAGGGATATCAAGAAAGGCTATTGTGGTCAAGTATGAAGAAAGACATTGCGAGTTTGTGGCTAAATGCCTAACCCTGTCGCGCGAACCGACACCAACGGCCGTCAGTTGCTTCACCCAAATTGAGTATCCCAGTGGAAATGGGAGAGCATTTCAATGGATTTTATCACGGGTCTCCCAGTACGAGAGGTATAATGCATATAGGGTGATTGTGGATAAGGTTAACAAATCAGCCCATTTCCTCCCAAGTAAAGGAAAGTACCCCTCTGAGCGGGATTGGCCTTCGAAGGTTTACCTCAGGAGATAGTCGATTGCATGGTGTGCCCAAGACTATAGTATCAGATAGGAGATTCCAGATTTGTTTTGGGAACCTTAACGGACAAGTTTACGAGAGAGGGTACCGTTTAGCATTGATCTTGCCTATCATCCCTCGAGACGAGATGGTCGCAAGAGAGAACAAATCAGTGCTCGAGGATATGTTGAAGCCTGTTGCATGGATTACGAGTATCCCCTTGGCATGAGATGTTACCATTAGTGGAATTTGCCTACAACAACGTTATCGGGTCCTACATTAGAATGGCGCCTTACGAGGCTTTATATGGTAAAGTGACGGTGTAGTCTCCCTCATGGGATGAAGTAGGAGAAAGAGATGAGTTGAGTACGCTCTTGGGGCGAGAGATGACTCGAAGCTAGTAGAAGATGTGAAGTTAGTCGAAATAGAATGAAACAAGCCCCAAGATAGACAAGAAGAGTTATGCGGACTTGAAAGGAAAGAGGTAGGAATTCCAAGTGCGATAGTGTTTAGAAAGTTTCCCCTTACAAGCGGAGTAATGCGCGGAAGCAAAGGGAAACTAGCACCGGGAGGTATGTAGGTCCTTTTGAGGTCTGCCCAACGAGTGGGAAAGGTGGCCTATAGATTGGCACTACCACCCTAAGCTTGGGAACGGGGTGGGCGCGATGTCTTCCATGTCTCGATGCTACGAAAGTATGTAAGTGATCCCTCCCCCACATCCCACGCGTAGAAGACGTTGGAAGTAATGAGAGAATCTAGTATATGAAGAAGCGTCCAGTTCGGATCTTAGATAGAAGGGTTAAAAAGAACTTGGAACAAGAGTGTTCCCGCTAGTGAAGTTCTTCGAGGGAATCACAAAGTGGAAGAGGCCACTTGGGGAAGTAGAAGCGGGACATGCGAATCGCTCGAGTTATTTGCATGAATTTGGGGATGAAATTTTTTCTTTTAAGGGGGAGGGATAATGCCCGCCCCTTGCGGGCAGTCGTAGTTATTGTTTCCTTTTTCGCCCCTTATTTGAGTTGGTTTTGGTAATTTTTGTTTGATTGAATGTTTGCCCCACAAATTGGTTGGAAAACGAAGAAGTTGTCGTGTCGTGCCTGTGGGGCGGCCGAAGTCTCCGCGGCGAAGAGGGGAGGTGAAGCCACGGGGAAGGCCTGGCTGGGCGGTTCCGCCGGCGGCGGCAAGTTTTTTCTTTCGCGCGGCGACAGGCCGAATAAAAATGTTGATTGAGTTTTAGATATTTTCTTCCCTAAGGGCAATTTGACCTTTCTACCCCCTAATTAGGCGGGGAAAGTGGGGAGTTAATTGTAAGGATTTTTTCATAGAGAATGTGTTGATATGGGGTGAGTTTGTAATGAATCAAAGGATATAGATGGAATTCCCAAAGAAGAATAAGGGCAAAAATGGGAATGAGTGTGTTTATATTTCATTAAAAGGGAATTAGGGAATCAAAGAAACCCCTCATTTTCTTCTTCTCAAACGCAACTTCCCATCCTTACTCCTCTCGGAACTTCTCTTCTCTTTTGATCAAGGTTTTCCAAGGGGGTTTTGAAGTGTTTTGGGGTGGAAAAGTAACCTAAGGCTTCCTAAGGTAAGGATTTCTCCTTAAGTTGTGGTGGATTTGGGGAGTTTTAACCCATATTGAAGTTTGAGGGTTTTCATTCTTTTGGTTAAGATTAGAGGAAAAGTCAAGCTAAACAAGTGAAAGGAAGAGTTGGTGAAGTCTCTCCATAACAAGTAAGTAAAACCCAACCCAAGTTGAGATTTATGAAATTTCTTGATTAGGGTTTTGATAGACTTGATGTATGTATGTGATGTACATGTAATATGGCATGTATGAAGGATTAAATAGAGATTTCTATGCTTTGTGATTGTTATACCTTGCAAATTTGAGAAATGAGATGTTGGGTTGGCAAGGTAGTTGAGATGGATTTGAAGGGGTGTTATGGAACCCTTTTTGGAAGTGTTTTGTTTGACAGGTTATTATGGCTTTGTGAAGGGGTTTTTCCCCTTTTTGGATGGTTAGGAAAAGTTTTAGAATCATGACTATAATAGAGTTTTATAGTGCACATGAGATGTTTGATGAAATGCCTAATAGAGGTTTGAGTCTGAGTATTGAACCTTAATTCTTGCAACATTGCATGTTGGCATTTCATAAGTGCATTGGTGGTGATGAACCATC
This sequence comes from Pistacia integerrima, assembly GCA_026225825.1. Taxonomy (NCBI): domain Eukaryota; kingdom Viridiplantae; phylum Streptophyta; class Magnoliopsida; order Sapindales; family Anacardiaceae; genus Pistacia; species Pistacia integerrima. Next base: position 10,807,705 of record CM047741.1, on the reverse strand, counting down.
CATAGGCACTAATTGTGCATGGAAAAGTGACCTAAGAAAGTGTAAGGAAATGGTTTAAGCATTTACCCTATGAGTAGAGAGCTTAGTGGGTAAAATTACTCTAAGGGTAGAGAGCATTGAAAAATGCTACAATAGAATGAATTAGAAGAGTAGTAAAGTTGGGATGATGCTTTGGGGTCATCACCCGACCGTTATGGGAATCGGATTGATGCTTTGTGATCATCATCCGAATAGCCCAACTTAGAGATGGGTCGATGCTTTGTGATCATCACCCGATGAGTAATAGAAATGGGGTAGATGCTTTGTGATCACTATCCGATTAGTTATTAGATAAGTGGGTTGATGCTTTGTGATCATCATCCAAAGGTTAGTAGAAGCGGGTTGATGCTTTGTGACCATCACCCAATAGTGACTAGAGACGGGTAAATGCTTGGTGATCGTTACCCAAAATTCATGAGACGGGTAGGTGCTAGGTGATCTCCACCCGATAGTTAGAAGAACCGAGTTGGTGCTTTGTGATCCTTACTTGGGTAGTCACTAAGAAGGGCGGGTTGATCCTTGTGTGAATTCACCCGATAGCCATAAAGAGTGAGATGGTCTTTGTGTGAAGCGCCATCAGCGTACCTCCCAGAATAAGATGAGGCCATGATGTTATTAGAAACGAAATAGAATAGGGAAATAGTATAAGGGAAAGAATTAAGAGTTATTCATACGGGGGAGACGAGAGAGTTTTATTTTGCGAGGCATTATTTTGTGCTCACCCCGTTATTTTCCTTTGTGGATGCGAGGTTCTAGGTGATGCTTGATCGGAGGGGCGTCGGCAAGCGAAGAGGAATAGCTCACTGTTTCCCCTGTCTTGTCTTTTAAAATGCATTTTTATGCATAATCTTTGTGTATAAAAAGACATATGATTTCTAATGAAAAAGAAATTTTGGGGCCCAATTTTATTTTTGTTATTATGCATGTATTGCACTAGTTTTTCGATAGATGTTACATTTTTGGTATCGAGCAAAGATTTTGGGATTGAAGCAGGTGTACTATTCTCATCGCCACGACGTCCTCCCTAACGGAACCATTTGTGTGAGTAATTCTTTCCTTATAGCAATTGTTCCTTGAGTTTATTAGTGTGATCATTTTGTAGATGAGGCGTAGTTATCGGAATCGCGGTAAAGGTGTGGTGAATGAAGGAGAACCTTCTAACCCACGGAGTGCCCCCCCTACCCCCCTCCCAAATTAGATTTGGAAGCTCGAATCAGGGGAATTATCTGACAAGTTATGGCGAAACTCGGGGAGGGGAGGAGGGGTGTACCCCTGTTCAAGTACTGCCCCAATTACACATGTCGAAAGAGGACAAGCGGTACCTCCCGGGCGCGACGAGTTGAACCGATTCATTTACGGTCTCTCTAGCTGAACATCAACCCTCGAGTTTAAGGGTACTACCAGCCAGTATAGCAGGGAAAGAGTGGCTTGGGAGGGTCGGTATGAAGGCGAGCCACGGGTTTATTTCCCATGTCGGGAGGGACGGGAGAAGATCAACGGTATGCGAAGTTTCTTGTTTGAGGGGTGATGCCCGAATTTGGTGGGGAAGTTAATGGAAGAAACTCATGCACGACGGGTAATGCGTGGGAAGAGTTTGAGGTGAGTATAGAAGCAGAGGAGGAAGTTCATGAGAAGGTCAAGGGAATTTATCGGGTTCTTTGACGCCAGGGACTAGCGGCTTTTGTGAAAAGAAAAGTACTCGGTGAAGTTCAACGCTCTGCCCAAAGGTTTGCCAAGGGAATAGTTAGCACTTTCCGGCCTTGAGAAGGGATAAGTTTGTACATGGTTTGGAAGCCGGAGATAGCCCGGGATATAATGACAAGCTCCAACCCTCCTCGAAATTATAGTGAGGCTTTGAGGCCGGGCGTGTGAAGGCGAGGGGGATTTTTAGAATAAAATCTTCCCCGTAGGACCCTCGACAAGAGGATCAAAGGAGCCCTTACCTCTCCTCCCCAAAGGGGAGAAGCATGAGGGTGTCGGAGGAGGTAAAGGAAAAATGAAGAATCGGAAGAAGAAGTTTCAGTATAGACGAATAGAAAAGAAAAAAGTGGGAAGAATAAGCGACCTCGGACCCAGGAAGGGTTTCTCCTTTGCCCTAAATCGGGAAGAATCACCCGGGAGAATGTCCGAGGGATCGAGAGTGTGTTATAGGTGCCGGCGGCTAGGGCACATGATGAGGGATTGTAAAAGCTCCTCTTCCACCAAGCTACTCAAGGTTCGAGGTCTCTGCGAATGCCGAGTTTTTATTGTGGGCATAGGGGAAGCGAGGCGATCCCATCGCAAGTGCGAGGGTCGGATTATTATTTCGTGCCGGAATTTTCCCCTTTATATGCTTTAATTGATTCGGAGTGCTACCCATTCGTTTATATCTTATGGGATGCTTGAGAGATTAGGTTTGGGAAACCTACCTTAGAGCATCACAACCCATTAGATAGAACTACCCGATAGGGGTTAGTGTTGTGACTTAGGGAGATTTTGTTAAGAGAGTCCTTAGTGATCCGGGTAGGGGAGAGTTAATCGTTGACTTAATAGTTTTTCGGGGGGATATGCCCGATTTTGATGTGATTAGGGCATGGACTTCTTAGGGAGATATGGAGTAGAGATTATGTCGGAAAAAAGAAGGGCGAGTTTTAACCTTGATAGTGGAGATAAGTTTAGTTTTGGAGAAGGCCATCGGGTTGAAAGCATGCTTTGATTAGTAATGTGGAAAGCGGGAAGATGTTGAAAAAGGGGTGTTCGGGTTATATTGCCCATGTAGGTGCAAAGTGGTGATGTTCCCCAGTTAGGGAAGATTCGGGAGAGGGTGCCGTAGTTCGAGACTTCCTAGATGTATTTCCCGGAAGAGGTACGGGTTTGCCTCCCGAGGAGAGGAGGGTAGAGTTTAGTATCGAACTAGCACCGGGGACAGCACCAATATCTAAAGCCCCCTGCTCAAGATGCCTCCAGGTTGAGCTCCAAGAATTAAGCAACTCCAAGAGCTTTTAGATAAAGGCTTTATCCGACCAAGTCATTCCCCTGAGGAGGCTCATCTTTGTTTGTGAAAAAGAAGGATGGATCACTAAGGATGTGTATTGATTATAGGGGAGTTGAATAAAAAGTTACGTTGAAGAATAAGTACCCACTACTGGATAGATGACCTTTTTTGATCGATTTGAAAGGAAAAGGCGCGGTGTTCTCCAAAAAAATTGATTTGAGGTCCCCGGGTATCATCCCAAGTAAGAAGTGGTTGAGCAAGATGTGGCTAAGCGCCTTTCGCACAAGATATGGGCATCATGAATTTGTAGTGATGCCTTTTGGGCTTGACTAATACCCAGCGGTTTTTATGGACTTGATGAAGCAGGGGGTATTCCATGAGTATTTGGATCAGGCTTTCATTGTTGTCTTCATCGCGACATTCGATTTACTTAAAGTCAAGAGAAGAGCATGAGAGACACTTGAGATTAGTATTGCAACCGGTGAGAGAAAGAAGTTGTGGTGCTAAATTTTCCAAGTGTGAGTTTTGGCTTAACCAGTGATATTCTTGGGTCATACCCGTATCGAAGGAAGGGATTTTGGTAGATCAGGAGTAAAGTGCAAAGGCAATCCCTGGAATGGCGAAGAGAGCAGTGAAAGAAATCGGGAGTTTCTTAGGGTTTAGCGAGTTACTACCCGCCCGATTTGTAGCCGATGCCGGATTGGCTAAAGCGGTTGGAGGCTCTTACCAAGCAGAAAACTCCTTTTGTGCAGGTCAGCAGCGTGTGAAGAAAGCTTTCAAGAGTTGAAGAAGAGGTTAACATCAGCTCCCTGTACTAGTGTTACCACGGGGAGGGGTGTAGATTATGACATTTATACAGACGCCTTTCTTTGCGGGGACTTGGTCTTTGTGTTGATGCGGTTAGGTAGGGTTGAGGGTTATAGCTTATGCTTCTCGGGTCAATTGAAGAGTACGAGACCAGATACCCTACGCATGACTTAGAGTTAGCAGTGGTATCTTTTGCTTTAAAGATATGGAGGCACTACCTTTATGGTGTGAAGAGTAATATCTACACCGATCATGAGTCTAAAGTATTTCTTCACTCAAAAAAGGAGTTGAATATGAGCGAAAAGAAAAGGTGGTTAGAGTGGTCAGGATTATGATTGTGAGATCAAATATCACGGGAAAGCCAATGTAAGTAAGCGATGCTTTGAAGGTAGAAAAAGCCCATGTTTTCCGACCACGGGCGAAAGAAAGAGTTAATGAAGATTTGTCTAAGGAAAGCGAGTTGAAGTGGTTAGGGAGCAGGTGCCCGACCTAGAGGTGCAGTCCTTCTTTACTAGAGGAAATTAGAGAAAAAGCAAATGGCGAGATGAGTGGTGTTAGAAAACGGGTTCGGCAAGTGCGTGAGGGCAAGACATCGAGTTCTTTGTGAGAGATGGTGTCCTCTATTTTAGGGAATCGGTTGTGCATTCCTCCAAATGAGGAGTTGAGCGAGAAAAATTCTTCTAGAGGCTCATGACATACCGTACACCGCTCATCCCGGGGAGCAACCCAAGATGTATCAGGGGATATCAAGAAAGGCTATTGGTGGTCAAGTATGAAGAAAGACATTGCCGAAGTTTGTGGCTAAATGCCTAACTGTCGTGTGAGCGAGAACACCAACGGCCGTCGAGTTGCTTCACCCATGAGTATCCCAGTGGAAATGGGAGAGCATTTCAATGGATTTTTATCACGGGAAATCTCCCAGTCAGAGAGGGTATAATGCTATATGGGTGATTGTGGATAGGTTAACCAAATCAGCCCATTTCCTCCCGATAAAGGAGTACCTCTGACGATTGGCTCAGTTTACCTCAGGAGATAGTCGGTGCATGGTGTGCCCAAGACTATAGTATCAGGATAGAGATTCCAGATTTGTTTCAGCCCTACGGACAAGTTTACGGAGAGGAGTTTGGGTACCCGTTTAGCATTCAAAAGTCTTGCCTATCATCCTCGGGAGACGATAGGTCGGGGGACGAGAGAACAAATCGGGTGCTCGGGGAGGGATATGTTGAAGCTTTGTTGCATGGATTACAGTATCTGGCATGAGATGTTACCATTAGTGGAATTTGCCTACAACAACGTTATCGAGTCTACCAATTAGAATGGTGCCTTACGAGGCTTTATATAAGGTAAGACGTGGTAGTCTCCGCCTTCATTGGGATGAAGTAGGAGAAAGAGATGAGTTAGTCTCCGCTCTTGGGCCCCAAGAGAAATGACTTCGGGAAGCTAGTAGAAGATGTGAAGTTAGTCAGAAATAGAATGAAACAAGCCCAAGATAGACAGAAGAGTTATGTTGAGCTTGAAAAGGTAAAGAGGTAGAATTCCAAGTGGGCGATAAAGTGTTTGAAAGTTTCCCTTACAAGCGAGTAATGCGCTTCGAAGCAAAGGGAAACTAGCACCGAGGTATGTAGGTCCTTTTGAGGTCTTGCAACGAGTGGGAAAGGTGGCCTATAGATTGGCACTACCACCTAGCTTGGACAAGGGGTGCACGATGTCTTCCATGTCTCGATGCTACGAAAGTATGTAAGTGATCCTCCCATATCCCACCCGAGCGTAGAGCGTTGAAGTAAGCGAGAGAATCTAGTATATGAAGAAGGCGTCCCGGTTCGATCTTAGATAGAAAGGGTTAAGAACTCGAACAAGTGTTCCCGCTAGTGAAGGGTTCTTCGGAGGAATCACAAAGTGGAAGAGGCCACTTGGGAAGTAAGAAGCAGGGACATGCGAATCGCTTCCCGAGTTATTTGCATGAATTTCGGGGATGAAAGGAAATTCTTTTAAGGGGGAGGGATTTAATGCCCCAAAAGCAGGTACGTAGTTATTGTTTCCTTTTTCTACCCTTATTTGAGTTGGTTTTTGGTAATTTTGTTTGATTGAATGTTTGCCCCACTGAAATTGGTTGAAAACGAAGAAGTTCGGATCAAGGGTCCCGTGCCCGGGCGGGGCGAAGAAGTCTCCCGCCGCGGCCGAGAGGTTGAAGCCACGGGGAAGGCTGCCGGGAGCGTTTCGCCGCGTGACAGTTTCTTTGCCGCAGCGCAGCCGAATAAAATGTTGATTGAGTTTTAGATATTTTTCTTCCCTAAGGGCAATTTGACCTTTCTACCCCCTAATTAGCAGGAAAGTGGGGAGTTAATTGTAAGGATTTTTTCATAGAGAATGTGTTGATATGGGGGTGAGTTTGTAATGAATCAAAGGATATAGATGGAATTCCCAAAGAAGAATAAGGGCAAAATGGGAATGAGTGTGTTTATATTTCATTAAAAGGAATTAGAATCAAAGAAACCCCCTCATTTTCTTCTTCTCAAACGCAACTTCCCATCCTTACTCCTCTCAACTTCTCTTCTCTTTTGATCAAGGTTTTCCAAGGGGTTTTGAAGTGTTTTGGGGGTGGAAAAAGTAACCTAAGGCTTCCCTAAGGTAAGGATTTCTCCTTAAGTTGTGTGATTTGGGAGTTTTAACCCATATTGAAGTTTGAGGGTTTTCATTCTTTTTGGTTAAGATTAGAGGAAAAGTCAAGCTAAACAAGTGAAAGGAAGAGTTGGTGAAGTCTCTCCATAACAAAGTAAGGGTAAAACCCAACCCAAGTTGAGATTTATGAAATTTCTTGATTAGGGTTTTGATAGACTTGATGTATGTATGTGATGTACATGTAATGGCATGTATGAAGGATTAAATAGAGATTTCTATGCTTTGTGATTGTTATACCTTGCAAATTTGAGAAATGAGATGTTGGGTTGGCAAGGTAGTTGGAGATGGATTTGAAGGGTGTTATGGAACCCTTTTTTGGAAGTTTTGTTTTGTTTGACAAAGGTTATTATGGCTTTGTGAAGGGGGTTTTTCCCCATTTTTGGATGGTTAGGAAAAAGTTTTAGAATCATGGCTATAATAGAGTTTTATAGTGCACATGAGATGTTGGATGAAATGCCTAATAGAGGGTTTGAGTGAGTATTGAACCTTAATTCTTGCAACATTGCATGTTGGCATTTCATAAGTGCATTGGTGGTGATAGAACCATCCATAGGCACTAATTGTGCATGGAAAAGTGACCTAAGAAAGTGTAAGGAAATGGTTTATGCATTTACCCTATGAGTAGAGAGCTTAGTGGGTAAAAATTACTCTAAGGGTAGAGAGCATTGAAAAAATGCTACAATAGAATGAATTAGAAGAGTAGTAAAGTTGGGATGATGCTTTGGGGTCATCATTGAGGCCGTTATGGGAATCGGATTGATGCTTTGTGATCATCATCCGAATAGCCCTTAGAGAGATGGGTCGATGCTTTGTGATCATCACCCGATGAGTAATAGAAATAGGGTAGATGCTTTGTGATCACTATCCGATTAGTTATTAGATAAGTGGGTTGATGCTTTGTGATCATCATCCAAAGGTTAGTAGAAGCGGGTTGATGCTTTGTGACCATCACCCAATAGTGACTAGAGACGGGTAAATGCTTGGTGATCGTTACCCAAAATTCATGAGGAACGGGTAGGTGCTGGTGATCTCCACCCGATAGTTAGAAAGAACCGAGTTGGTCTTTGTGATCCTCACTTTCGGTAGTCACTAAGAAGCAGGGTTGGTATTGTGTGAATTCCACCCGATAGCCATAAAGAGTGAGATGGTCTTTGTGTGAGCCCATCCGGCCGTACCTTCCCGGTAAGATGAGGCCATGATGTTATTAGAAAGCAGAAATAGTATAAGGAAAGAATTAAGAGTTATTCATACGGGGACAGAGAGAGAGAGTTTTACTTACTGAGCATTATTTTGTGCTCACCCCGTTATTTTCCTTTGTGGATGCATGTTCTAGGTGATGACGCAGTCAGAGGGGCGTCGACAAGCGAAGAGGAATAGCTACACTGTTTCCCCTGTCTTGTCTTTTAAAATGCATTTTTGTAAACAGTAATCTTTGTGTATAAAAAGACATGATTTCTAATGAAAAGAAATTTTGGGGCCCAATTTTATTTTGTTATTATGCATGTATTGTACTAGTTTTCAGTAGCTGTTACAACTAGTTATGCCTTAGACGTATGCACCTTGCCATCCATGTCAGTCTTCTTCTTAAAGACCCATTTACACCTTATGAGTTTTACCCCTTTAGGTGGATCCACTAGAGACCATACTTGGTTTTGGTACATGGAGTCCATCTCAGATTTCATGGCTTCAAGCCATTTAACAGAATCTGGATTTGATATAGTGTTTTCGTAGGTTCTGGGTTCATTGTCTTCGTAGACTAGTACGTCACGAGATAACCATATCTCTCGGGCTCATGACATACTCTTATAGGCCTAAGTAGCTCCTGTGCTACTTGTGGTGGTTCACTTTGATTCACAGATTATGGAGTAACCTCCTCACAATGTTCAACCACTTCTTGTGGCACATCTTTCCGTCCTTTATCTAATGTATTTTGTGGTTTTAGAACTTCATCGAGTTCTACTTTTCTCCCACTAGTACTTCTTAGGAAAAATTATTTCTCTAAGAAGACACTAGTACAAGTGACAAAAATTTTACGCTCTTTTGGATGGTAGAAATAGTATCCTTTGATCTCCTTAGGATACCCCACAAATATACATTTGTAAGATTTCAGGCTTAGCTTGTTTGAAATTCTTGACATATGCTTCACAATCCCAAATCCATAGATAAGACAAGTTGGGCTTTCACCCATTCCATAGTTCATATGGAGTCTTATCTACAAACTTTGATGGCACATAGTTTAGTACGTGAGTTACAGCCTCTAGGGCATATCCCTAGAATGATGCAGGTAGATCACTAAAACTCATCATGGACCTAACCATGTCTAGTAAGGTCCTATTCCTCCTCTCAGGCACTCCATTGTGTTGGGGTGTATACAAAAGGGTGAGTTCTGATACAATCCCACATTCCTTCAAGTATTCAGAAAACCTTGAGCTCAAGTATTCACCTCCTTGATCTGACCGAAGAGCTTTAATACTTTTGCCCAACATATTATGTGCTTCACTCTTAAATTCTTTGAATTTATCAAAGGCTTCAGATTTATGTCTCATAAGGTAGACATAACCATATCTACTGAAATCATCAGTAAATGGAATGAAGTATGAATATCCACCTCTGGCTTCAACTATTAGTGGATTGCATACATAACTATGGATGATGCCTAACAGTTCAGTAGCCCTTTCACTTTGTCCTGTGAAAGGCGACTTGGTCACCTTGCCTAAAAGGCATGACATGCATGCCTGAAATGGTTGGAAGTCAAAAGGGTCCAAAACTCCATCCCTTTGAAGTTTTGCAATGCGGGTCTGATTAACATGACCAATCTACAATGCCAGAGGTATGTTTGGTTTTTATCGCTATGTTTAGCTTTCTTAGTTTCAACATTTAGAATATTTTTATTGTTTAAATCAAGAACATATAATCCATTATATAACCTTGCAATTTCAAATAGAATACCATTCAAACTACAAGACAACAATCCATTAGAAATCTCAAAATGATATCTTATGTTATCCAAAGCAGATATTGAAATAATATTTTTGTAAATCAAAGGTACGAAATAGCCGTTGGAGTAGGTGCCCTAGAGCTAATCAATTATTGCGGAATTGACTCTTTGTAATAATGTTTATTAGTCAATAAAAGGCATTTTTATTTTATATCATGTAAATGATAATTGTATGTATTGATATATGTCCTTAGGATGGAAGAACCATGACGAGGGTATCAAGTGTTTCAAATCTTAATAGTGAGAACCCTATGATCACATATGGTGGCCATTCTAGAAATGTCCATAGCCCCAGTATTATTTTGACCTAGGGCACAGATAATATAGTAAGGCTATCATAGTGTTGAACGACTGTCAAATGGCAGTGACTGATCTCACTTGTCAAGGTTGTTTGCCGACAACCTGGTGTAACACATGGGTACATACTGTAGGCAAGTTCACTAGACTGGCCCACTAGAGGATTCCATGTAGATGGTAACCCTAGTGTCTATGGAATAAATCTTCTAACGAAGGATGATGCATGTGATCCTTAGACTTGAGATCACTGAAGCGCCTTATGCACCGATTGGTTTAGTTTGACACTAGCCTAACGTAGTTCTATTCAGAGCTAATAATACAGTGGTGATTGGCTACATCGAGGAGTGTATCAAAGCTATGGTGGATAGACAAAGGATTCATCACTCCCAGCTATGGAAGAAGTTATCTCACTACACAATTCAGTAAATGGCAATGACACTAAAGCTGTGGTCACAGTGGGAATGAGTTGTTGCCCAATCCAATTTATTATTCCGGTCATTGGTGTAGTAACTGAATACAAACACATTGAGACTAACTGAGGTTGACATTATTTATGTACCTCAGTCTCGATGAGATAACAAATGATGAAAGGATTTGGCTGCACAGTAACCATATCATTTATAGGTAGCTGTTTCATTGAATATGAATCTATCAGGTGGCCATGATGCCTTACTAGAGGCCAATCTTGGTCTGTGTGTTGTGAGATGATTGATTGGTGTCATTCGTGACACTATTCACTACCAGTATGATGAGGAGCCTATGGGTCACACACTAAGGAGACAGTTTAGGGATGGTAAACTTTGGAAGGGCATATTCATCTTTTAGATGAAAAAACATATTGGTAATTTTGTTGTGTAATTGAATTTATTGATGTTGTAGCCTGTGTCCAATTTTGTTATTGGAATAATTTAGCAAAATTACGAATTTAGTTATTGAAGTTAATATTAATATTTAACTTAATAATTAAATAGTGACCTATAGCAATTCCACCTAAGTTTGGGTTGTTGCTAAACTTTGGGGGTGGAATTGATATTTTGCTTTATTATATAAAGAAAGAAAAAGTTGGGTTTTATTAGATTCATCATTTGCTATCGTAGGTGAGTTTTAGAGAGAAATTTTTCTCTCTTATTTTTCTTCTACACTCTTCCTTCCAAGTCTCTTGATTCCTTAAAGCCAAGGATTGATTCTAGCAAAATCAATCTTTGGTCTCTGTCATACTGTCTTTATGTGGACGACGTGAGTTCAATTCTACTATTGGATCGGTAGCGAAATCACATTCAGAGATATTGATGGAGCCTCCAAATGCTAGTATAATCTAATCCTTGCTTGGATCTGTGTTATTTCAATTTAAGCATGTAATATATATATAAGAAAGCCTATTGGAAGGATAAATTTTTGGCAAGATTACACAACATCTTAGCTGAAAAGGTTAGAGAAAAAATTTGGAAACAATATGATGGTATTATACCATATGACAATTTAACTTATGGACAATTACATAGTTTTGTCCAGAAAGCTGGAATGAAAATTTGCAAAGATGAAAAACTCGCTACCAAAGGCAAAAAGAGAGAAAATGGGCTAGGGAAAAGAATTAGGAAATTTTTGTCAACAATTTGACAATCATCATATAAATTCTTTTAAAGGAAAGAGAACCAAGAAAACAATAACCTGCAAAGGTCAATGTGATAAAACCATGAATGCTCGTAACAAAACCATGAATAATCATAAGAACCATACATACAAACCCACATTTAGGAAAAAACCTGTTCAACAAAGCAATTTTTCTAAAACAGACAAACCCACAAAACAATTCACGTGATTTAGATGCGGTAAACAGGGTCATATCGCTAGGTATTGCAAAATTAGTAAAGGAATTAGAGAATTGAGCCTTGATGATGAAATCATACAAAAAATTGAAATGTTAATGATACAATCCTCTGAATCTGATTCAAGTGAAAAAGAAATGTCTGATGACAACCAAATTGATGAAATCGAAACCTTAAGTGAAAATGAAATAAATGTCTTAACCAAAGACCAAGAATTCCTTACAGAAGCCATCAATAAAATTGATGATCCTCTCTTGAGAAAAGAGTATCTAGAAAGACTAAAAAATACCTTCGAAAAAACTGACAGGAAAATAGAAACCCATAAGGCTTATAGTTTTCAGAATATTATTGACAAAATCGAAAAACAAGAAAAAAGGAAATTAACACTTGAAGATTTAACAAAAGAAATCCAACAAATAAAAATTGAAGTTAAAGAATTTAAAGAATAACAACAACAAAAAAAAAAAAAAAAAAAAAAACATTTGAAATTACTTGTTGCCAAAGAAAAAGAAAAATCTGAAGAATCTGAAGATGATGAAGATCATAATGAAGATTTCATAAATATGCTAACCCAAATAACTTATCAAAAATGACATATTATGATAAAACTCTTAATCAATGATGAATTTATCCTAGAAACAATTGCTCTATTTGATACTGGAGCAGACTTCAATTGTATCCAAGAAGGATTAGTTCCTACAAAATATTATGAAAAAACACTAGAATCTGCTAAGTCAGCCAATGGCTCAACATTTTTTATCAATTACAAATTATCAAATGTTAAAGTTTGTAATAAAAATATTTGTTTAAACACCTCCTTTTTATTAGTAAAAAATTTGAGAATTGGTTTTCTAAAAGCTTGATTTACATTGCACGTGTCTTTCCAATTTATAAGAATCTTACCTTACTATAGCATTGTAACAACTGCTGAAAACTAGTACAATGCATGCATAATAACAATAGAAAATTGGGCCCAAAGTTTTCTTTTCATTATAAGTCATATGTCTTTTATACACAAAGAGTGTGGTTTACAAAAATTCACTTTAAAAAGACAAAAACAGGGAAACAAGATGTAGCTATTGCTCCTCGCTTGCCGACGCCCCTCCCGACCGTATCAACACCTAGATCCCGCATCCACAAAGGAAAATAACGGGGTGAGCACAAAATAATGCCTCAGTAAGGCAAAACCCTCTATCCGTCTGTCTCCCGTATGTATCACACGTAATTCTTTCCTTATACTATTTCTGTTTCTATATACTTTTCTTTACTAAACAAGATGGCCTCATCTTACCGGAGGTACGGCCGGATGGCGTTCACACAAAGACCATCTCACTCTTCATGACTATCGGGTGGAATTCACACAAGACCAACCCGTTCGGTGACTACCGAGTGGGGATCACAAAGCACCAACTCCCCGGTTTTTCCTAATTATCGGGAGGAGACCACCTAGCACCTACCCGTTTCTCCCCGACTTTTGGGTACCCGATCACCAAGCATTAACTCGTCTCTAGTCACCTCGGGTGATGGTCACAAAGCATCAACCCACTTCTGAATGTTGGATGATGATCACAAAGCATCAACCCACTTCTAACAACTAACCGGGTGGTGGTCACAAAGCATCCACTCGTTTCTACTACTCATCGGGTGACGATCACAAAGCATCGACCCGTCTCTAAGGGCTATTCGGGTGGTGATCACAAAGCATCAACCCGATTCCCATAACTATCGGGTGATGATCACAAAGCATCAACCCATCTATTCTACCCTTCTAATTCACTCTATTCTAGCATTTTTTTTCATTCTCTCTACTCTTAGAGTAGTTGCATGCACCAAGCTCTCTATTCATAGGGTAATTGCATACACAAGTTTCCTACACTTTCTTAGGCCACTTTTCAATGCACAATTAGTGCCTATGGATGGTTCATCTCCACTAATGCACTTATGAAATGCCAACATGCAATGTTGCAAGAATTAAGGTTCACTACTCATACTCAAACCTCTATTAGGCATTTCATCAAACAACTCATGTGCACTATAAAACTCTAATATAGCCATGATTCTAAAACTTTTTCTAACCATCCAAAATAGGGAGAAACCCTTTCACATAACCATAAAACCTGTCAAAGAAGGCACTTCCAAAAAGGGATCCACAATACCCCTTCAATTCCATCTCAAACTACCTCTTCAACCGAACAACTCATTTCTCATATTTGCAAAGAATAAACAATCACAAGGCATAGAAATCTCTATTTAAGCCTTCATACATGGCATATCACATGTATATCACATACATACATCATTTCTATCAAAACCCTAATCAAGAAAATTCTTAAATCTCAACTTAGGTTGGGGTTTACTTACCTTGTTATGGAGAGACTTCACCAACTCTTCCTTTCACTTGTTTTGCTTGACTTTTTCTCTTCTCTTAACTAAAATAACAAAAACCCTCAAATTTCAATATATCTTAAAACTCACAAATCACACAACTTAAGTAGGAATCCTTACCTTAGGAAGCCTTAGGTTGATTTTCTACCCCAAATCACTTCAAAATCCCTTGGAACTCCTTGATCAAAAGAAAAGAGAAGTTGAGATGAACAAGAATGGAGAGTTGCGTTTTTGAGAAGAAGAATGAGGGGTTTGCTAACTCTTAATTCCTTTTAATGAAATTTATACACAATCATTCCCATTTTGCCCTTACTCTTTTTTGGGAATTCCATCTATATCCTTTGATTCATTACAAACTCACCCCCATATCAACATATTCTCTATGAAAAATCCTTACAATTAACTCCCCACTTTTCCTACTAATTAGGGGTAGAATGGTCAAATTACCCTTAGGGAAGAAAATATCTAAAACTTAACAAACATTTTAATCGGCCTCGCCGCGGCGAAACTCTCTAGCAGCTTCCCCGTGGCTTCAACACCTCTTCGCCGCGGCGAAGATTCTTCGCCCCGGCGAAGCATGGCATACTGAACTTCTTCTATTTTCAACCAATTTCAGGGCAAGTATTCAACACAACACTCAATATTACCAAAAACCAACTCAAATAAGAGCAAAGGAAGAAACAACAACTACGTACCTCAAGTGGGGCGTTACAGATAAGCTCATTGTAAGAGGATACTATGATGCTATTTTCAAACTAATTAAAAAATGATTATAGTTTGCAATTTGGGATTGCATATTTTGTCTTAATGTAGCTACAATGAGCTGGAAGAGCTCAAATCAGTGTATTGCAGCGAATTCTACAATTGATGCTAAGTATATCGCATTATTTAACGCAGCCGTGTAGGCAGTTTGGATCAAGAATTTCATTACTGAACTTGATATGGTTCCAAGTATTGTTGATCCAGTATAGTTCTACTACGATAACAATGGAGCCATTGTTATGGCTGAGGAATCACAGTCTCACCAGTAATCCAAACACATACTTAGTTGATTCAATCTGATCTAAGAGATCGATCAGACAGGGAATGTGCAGATTTGCATAATACCTACTAACCCACTATTGAAGTTTGTATTATAGCAGAAGCATGATTGGCACTTAGGTCATTCAATGTTGAGTGCATGAATGATTGGCTATAGTGTAAGTGGGAAATTGTTGGAGTAGGTGCCCTAGAGCCAATCAATTATTATGGAATTGACTCTTTGTAATAATGTTTATTAATTAATAAAAGGCATTATCTACTATATCATGTAAACCATAGTTGTATGTATTGATATATGTCCTTAGAATGGTAGAACCGTGACAAGCGTATCAAGTGTTTCAAATCTTGATAGTGAGAACCTTATGAGCACATATGGTGGCCATTCTAGAAACGTTCGTAGCCCTAGTATTATTCTGAAGTAAGGGCACAAATAATATGGTAAGGCTATCACAGTGTTGAACAACCCTGTCAAAAGGCAGTGATTGACCTCACTTGTGAAGGTTGTTTGGTGACAACCTGGTGCAACACATGGGTACTTGCTATAGGCAAGTTCACTGGACTGACTCACCAGAGGATTCCATATAGATGGTAACCCTAATGTCTATGGAACAAATCCTCTAACGAATGGTAGTGCATGTAATCCTTAGACTTGAGATCACCAGAGCGCCTTGTGCACTGATTGGTGTAGTTTATGTAAGTAATTGATCTACCATACGCAGTGGCAAATAAAAATTCAATCGGTAAATCAATTACCTTTCTTTGCCTAGATCCGAGTATAGATTATACCATTTACATGTTTATAAACAAAAATCTATATACAGTAAATCCATTCAAGGATTAGAATACTTACTTACGTTTGGAGGCTCCTTCGAATATCTCTGATTTCAGACAAGAACATTGTTCACTATACTGTTCACGGTTACTATTCACCATTTACTGTTCACATGATTTTTCGCTAATCGATCCAAAGTAGGATAGCACTCACGGAAGCCCACACGAAGATAATCCGAAGAACCCTTGATTATTTTGCTAGAACAAAAATCAAGAAAGAAGAACAAGAAAAGTTTTCTTCTTGCTAGAACAAGAACCCTTGATTATTAACATTCAATTAATAATAATAATTCATTTAAATATATACATAGATATATTTAAATATAATCTCACTAATTTAATTTTAATATTAAAATTAAATACAGGCAACAACCTTAACAAATTTAATTGCACTGTGAGATTACCAAAATACCCTTTCGTCATGAAAGACCCTTCTCACAAATTGATTCTTAAATTATCTTCTAAGTGTATGACACGTAGGCTCCTCATCATATCGGCAATGTGTAGTATCGCAATTAACACCAATTAATCGTCTTACTACACACATACCAAGATTGGCCCTTAGCAAGGCATCATGGCCACCCAATAGATTCGGATTCAGCGAAACCGCAACCTATTAATGGTATGGTTACCGTGCAATCAAATCTTTTTATCAACTGTTATCTCATCGAGACTGAGGTACAGAAATAGTGTCAACCTCAGATATCCTAGACATGTTTGTATTCAGTTCTGGACCAATGACAGGAATATTAAATTGGATTGAGCATCAACTCAATCCCACTGTGGCCACAGATTTAGTGTCATTGCCAATTACTGAATTACCTAGTGAGATAACTTCTCCTATACCCATAAGTGATGAATCCTTTGTCAATCCACCATAGTCTTGTTAGGAAACGACCCGATTGCACAGTAGAAAACAAAATTTTTTACAACCATGGATCGTTCCTTAAAACCCAAAATCAGAGCACATAAATTACAGTTTATGTTTTACATCAAGAATCTGCAGAAAAATAAATCTAAAGTTTAGATTCATACCCACGTTGGAGGCTCCACCAATATTGTCTCTGAAAGTGTTTGCTACCGATCCAAGTGTAGGATCGAACCATAGAAGTCCACACGAAGACAATCACAAGGAACCAAGGAGGGATTTGCTAGATCCTCCTTGGCCTTAAGAAATCAAGAAGAAAAACTTTGATTTTGGCACAAACCAAAATGGCGTGGGAGAGTGTTTTTCTTTGTGTTATGTGTGTTTTCTTTTTCTCTCAAAAGCCAAATTAAAATCATTGTTAAATCACACAAACACTTTTTCTTTTATAAGCAAACTTAGTTGCCCTATTCCCATATGGAATGGGCTTGGGCTCCAACCCAAACACCCCATGTTGCCAAACACTCCCAATTAGATATTTTAACTTATTTCATCATTATCTCAATTAAAATCATTTAATATTTAATTAACATTTAACAATAATGATGATTTGATTAAATATGTACGAACACATATTTAAACGTAATTTCACTTATTTAATTTTTCTAACAAATTAAATAAAGGCTATGACCTCAGCAAATTTAATTGCATTGTGAAATTACCAAAATACCCTTTCGCCCAAAAAGACGAAAACGCCCTTCTTTCTTCCTGGCTCTTAAATTATCTTCTATGTGTATGACCCATAGGCTCCTCATCATACCGACAGTGTATAGCATCGCGATTAACACCAATTAATCGTCTCACTAATACACAGATCAAGATTAGCCTCTAGCAAGGCATCATGGCCACCCGATAGATTCGGATTCAGCAAAGTAGCTACCTGTCAACTATATGGTTACCATACAATTCGATCCTTTCATCATACTGTATCTCGACGCGACGAAGGCCTAGAAATAGTGTCAACCTCCGGTTACTCTCGATATTATGTATTCATTTTCTAGACCAATGACCTGTATTATAAATCGGATAGAGCAACAACTCAATCCCACTGTGGCCACAGTTTTAGTGTCATTGCCATATATTGAATTGCGCCGTGATATAACTTCTCCCGTACCCGGGAGTGATGAATCCTCTGTCAATCCACCATAGTCTTGATACACTCCTTGATGTAGCCAATCACCACCCGTATTGATAGCTCAATAGAAGCTGCGTTAGGCTAGTGTCAAACACACCAATCGGTGCACAAGGCGCTCCGGTGATTTCAAGTCTAAGGATCACATGCACCACCATTCGTTAGAGGATTTGTTCCATAGACACTGGGGTTACCATCCATATGGAATCCTCTGGTGGGTCAGCCCAGTGAACTTGCTGCGGTATATCCATCTACAGCAAGCACCCATGTGTTACACCAGGTTGTCGCCAAACAACCTTGACAAGTGAGATCAGTCACTGCCTTTCAACAGGGTCGTTCAACACTATGATAGCCTTACCGTATTATATGTGCCTTTACTTCAGAATAATACTAGAGCTACGGAGGTTTGTAGAATGGCCACAATATGTGCTCATAGGGTTCTCACTATCAAGATTTGAAACACTTCATACCCTCGTCACGGTTCTACCATTCTAAGGACATATATCAATACATATTGCAATAATAATGATTTACGCGATATAGAATAAAATGCCTTTTATTGATTAATGAACATTATTACAAAGAGTCAATTCTACAATAATTGATTGGCTCTAGGGCATCTACTTTAACAAGTCTCAATACACGTCTCAATGTAGCCAATCACTACCATATTGATAGCTCTGAATAGAACTACATTGGGCTAGTGTCAAACTACACCAATTGGTGCACAAGGCACTTCGGTGATCTCAAGTCTAAGGATCACATGCACCATCATCTGTTAGAGGATTTATTCCATAGACACTGGGGTTACCATCCATATGGAATCCTCTGATGGTCTGTCCAGTGAACTTGCCTCTGGCAAGCACCCATGTGTTACACCAGGTTGTCGGCAAACAACCTTGACAAGTGAGACCAGTCACTACCTTTCGACAGGGTCGTTTAACATTGTGATAGCCTTACCATATTATCTGTGTCCTTGGTCAAAATAATATTGGGCCTACGGACATTTCTAGAATGGCTACCATATGTGATCACAGGGTTCTCACTATCAAGATTTGAAACACTTGATACCCTCGTCACGGTTCTACCATCCTAAGGACATATATCAATACATATAATATGATTTACGTGATATAGTAGAATATGCCTTTTATTGATAAATAAACATTTATTACAGAGTCAATTTTATAATATTTGATTGGGTCTAGGGCACCTACTCTAACAATCTCCCACTTGCACTATAGCCAATCATTCATGTATTTAATATCGAATGACCTTAAGTGTTTTTCATGCTTCTGGTGCGACAAAGGCTTCATCAGTGGATTAGCGAGATTGTCATCAGTATGCACTTTACTGATAGGTACATCTTTTCTCTCAACCATTTCTCTAATGAGATGAAAACGTCTGAGTATGTGTCTGGACTTCTGGTGAGGCTGTGGTTCCTTTGCCTGAGCAATTGCTCCATTGCTGTCACAATAGACATCTATCGGATCAACAATCCTGGAAACCACACCAAGTTCGATGACGAACTTCTTAATCCAGACTGGCTCCTTGGCCGCATCGGATATTGCAATATACTTAACCTCCATTGTAGAGTCCATTACAGTGTTTTGCTTGGAGCTCTTCCAGCTCACTACACCCCCATTGAGACAAAATACAAACCCTGATTGTGATCGATAATCATCTTTATCCGTTTGGAAACTAGCATCACTGTATCCTCTTACAGTGAGCTCATCTTCCCCTCTATAAACCAAGAACATGTCCTTAGTCCTATTCAGGTACTTACAGATGTTCTTGACACCTATCCAGTGATGCTCACCTAGATCCGATTGATATCTACTACAAGTGGTTAACACACATGAGACATCAATCCTAGTATATAACATGGCATACATGATGGATCTAATTGCTGACGCATATGGGATCCTCTTCATTCTATCTCTCTCATCGTGTGTTTTAGGACACATATCCTTAGAGAGATAGACACCATGTGACACCGGAAGAAATGCCTTCTTGGATTCTTCCATACTGAATCTCTTCAATACCTTGTCAATGTGTGTACTCTGACTTAGGCCAAGCAACCTACGTGATCTATCTCGGTAGATCTTTATTCCGATGATGTAGGCTGCTTTTCCTAAGTCTTTCATGGAGAAGCACTTGGATAACCAAGTTTTTACCAACTGTAAGTTCGGTATATCATTCCTGATCAGAAGTATGTTGTCGACATACAACACTAGGAATGCCACTATGCTCCCACTCACTTTCTTGTAAACACATGACTTATCTTTGTTCTTGAAAAAACCAAATTCTTTTATGGCTTCATCAAAATAAATGTTCTAGCTCCTTAAAGCTTGCTTGAGTCCATAAATGGATCTCTGCAACTTGCATACCTTCTCAACTTGCCCATCAAGAACGAAACCATCGGGTTGTGTCATATACACATTCTTTTCAAGGTTTTCGTTCAGGAAAACCGTTTTGATATCCATTTGCCAAATCTCATAATCATGATATGCAACAATCACAAGCATAATCCGGATGGATTTAATCATGGCAACCGGTGAAAAGGTTTCCTCATAGTCAATACCATGAATTTGTTTGAAACCATTGGTAACCAGTCGTGCTTTATAAGTGTGCACCTTGCCATCCATGCCAGCCTTCTTCTTGAAGACCTACTTAGACCCTATGGGTTTTACCCCTTCAGGTGGTTCCACCAGAGACCATAGTTGGTTCTAATACATGGAGTCCATCTAAGATTTCATGACTTCAAGCCATTTAATGGAATCTGGATCCAATATAGTGTCTTCGTAGGTTCTGGGTTCATCATCTTGGTAGACAAGTACGTCACCATGTTGAGTCACGAGATAACCGTATCTCTCAAGCTCATGGCATACTTTTCTAGATCTACGTAGCTCCTGTGCTACTTGAGGTGGTTCACTTTGATCAACAAGTTGTGGAGTAACCTCCTCCTGATGTTTAACCACTATTTGTGGCACATCTTCCCGTCCTTTATCTTGTATATCTTGTAGCTCTAGAACTTCATCGAGTTCTACTTTTCTCCCACTAGTAGTTCTTAGAAAAAATTCCTTTTCTAGGAAGACACCAGTACGAGCAACACAAATTTTGCGCTCTTCTAGAAGGTAGAAATAGTATCCTTTGGTCTCTTTAGGATACCTCAAAAATATAAATGTGTAAGATTTTGGGCCTAGCTTGTTCGAAGTCAATTGCTTGACATAAGCTTCACAACCACAAATCCTTAGATAAGAAAAATTGGGCTTTCGCCCATTCCATAGTTAAAATGGAGTCTTGTCTACAGACTTTGACGGCACATGGTTCAACATATGAGTCGTAGTCTCTAGGGCATAACCTCAGAATGATGCAGGTAAATCACTAAAACTCATCATGGACCTAACCATGTCAAGTAAGGTCCTATTCCTCCTTTCAGACACTCCATTGTGTTAGGGTGTATACGGAGGGGTTAGTTGTGATACTATTCCACATTGCTTTAGGTATTCAGAAAACCTTGAGCTTAAGTATTCACCTCCTCGATCCGATCAAAGAGCTTTAATTCTTTTGCCCAACATATTCTGTACTTCATTCCTGAATTCTTTGAACTTATCAAAGACTTCAGATTTATGTCTCATGAGGTAGACATAACCATATCTACTGAAATCATCAGTAAATGTGATGAAGTAGGAATATCCACCTCTAGCTTCAACTGTTAGTGGACCACATACATTACTATGGATGATGCCTAACAGTTTAGTAGCCCTTTCACTTTGTCTTGTGAAAGATGACTTGGTCATCTTGCCTAAAAGGCATGACTCACATACCTCAAATGATTGGACGTTAAAAGGGTCCAAAACTCTATCCCTTTGAAGTTTTGCAATGCGGGTCTGATTAACATGACCCAATGTACAATGCTAGAGGTATGTATGGTTTTATTCGCTATGTTTAGTTTTCTTAGTTTCAACGTTGAGAATATCCTTATTGTTCAAATCAAGAACATATAATCTGATATATAACCTTGCAATTCCAAATAGAATACCATTCAAACTAAAGGACAACAATCCCTTAGAAATCTCAAAATGATATCCTACATTATCCAAAGCGGATACTGAGTTCTAATAATAAGCCGGAAGACAAAGACAAACAATAAGCCCCTACAGCTAATACAGCCACATCTGCTCCATTTCCAACTCGTAGGTCCATTTCTCCCTTAGCAAGCAATCTACTCTGCCTTAGTCCCTGCACATCAGTACAAATGTGAGTACCATATCCTGTGTCAATGACCCAAGATGTTAAAGGAGAGAAGTTAATCTCAATCATAAACATACCTGAAGTCGAAGCATCTGACTTCTTCTTGTTTGCGAGGAAAGCCTTGCAATGCTTCCTCCAGTGGCCAGGTTTGCCACAATAGAAGTAGACTACCTTCCCACCTTTCACAATGCCACCTGTAGGCTTGAGAGCGTCCTGTCCTTTAGGCTTGGGCTAGGGATTGGCCTTGGCCTTTCCCTTGCCCTTACCCTTTCCTTTACTAGCAGCTACCAGTAAAACAGGCTTGGACTTCTTCAAGTCCTGCTCTGCAGTTCTTAGCATGTTCAAAAGCTCTGACAGGGTTTTCACCATAGCATTCATATTGAAGTTCATTATGAATGGTGCATAAGAGTCAGGCAAGGATTGCAGAATTAAATTCTCTTGTAATTATGCATCCAACTCAAACCCCAAAGTCTCAAGCCTCTCCATGTGCTCGATCATTTTGAGCACATAAGGGCCAACTTGGGCTCCCTCAGTCAAGCGACTTCCAAACAGTGCATTTGACACCTTGTACCTCTCATGTCAAGCATTCCTTTTGTAAAGCTCCTTGAGGTGTAGAATAATGGCAGCAACATCCATATTCTCATGTTGCTTTTGCAGCACTGTTGTCATCGATGCTAACATCAAGCATTGAACACCATCAGCATCATCAAGGAACTTTTGATAAGTATCCTCTACTTCCTGAGTAGCATCAGGATCAGGTTCAGCCATGTATGGCTTATCAAAGATATACAATTTCTTTTTGGACTGAAGAATAATCTGAAGATTACGATACCAGTCCGAGAAATTGGATCCATCTAACCTGTTTTCTTTCTCGATTATCGGTCGCAGGTTCATAATACTCATTTTTAAGTGAATCTACAATTCAGAAAAGTAAAGTCAATATAATGTTTATTACTTCTTAATATGGTTTTTTATTAAAAACACTCCCACTATTTTTCTTGAGCCAATAGCCCTTACTATTAACTCGGGAAAGCCCGTTGGCTTTCCTAATGGACTGAGATCCAATGTGGCCCATTTTAAACCTTCGCTGTGGCGAACAAGCCAAAATAGGTTGATTAGGTAGGCCAACAAACTTAATCCACACCAGTTGATAGCTCCCACTACCAACCTCAAATGTGAAGTAAGCTAACAAGCCAATCACACAATCCAACGGCCTAGTCATCGTCCTTAAGTGTGATTCCCAGTATTAGTAGAGTGGACACTACATGTCACCACGTACACTCAACATGTGTACTTCTCTACTATGCCTATGATGTGTTTATCAAAACTGTCATTTTAAGTCGACCCATCATTATTAAGGAAAACTCCAATGAATTTTAACCTCCCATTGGTAGAAGTGTATCATTCGCTGTGGCGAACAAGGTTTCGACGAGCAGTGGTTTGATTAAAACCATGGTGATGGAAGGCATACGTGACTTAATATATCTTATTTGAGGGTTTTTATTTAATGTCTCACCAGATTATTATCTTTGTTAGAATGTCATTGTTTGTCATGTTATTGAACATTCAACCTTAGCATGCATTCTAAACAAAATAAAAAGTGCCGGTACATGGCCCACTAAAATCGATTTCCTCGAGCCTAGAGGAATCGGTGGGTTAACCTAGGGTTTAAAAATAAATCTTAGATCTTCAAGTTATTCCTCTTCATAGCTCCTTCGTTTCTTCTTCACGATCATTACAAATAATTTTATAATAAATAACTTATTCTAATTTACATCAATAAAATAGAAACCTCGCGTTACATGCGAGGGGAGTGAGATGAGGAGAAGAAATACATGGAGATTTAAGAGAGAGAGGCAGGACACGCAGGTCCTATTTGTTTATAAAAATTACAAACAAACCTAATAAACAATAAACAATAGGTCTAAGGCTCATGCACCGGGCTCCATTCAATTATCAAACAAGAACATTGCATACATTAAAAAACAATCAATTTTTGAATTGGGTGGGTTGAATTATCAAGTTACCACCTTAAATGTGCAGAATGAATATTGGCTTTAAAGGTTCAAAAGACTACAATTAAGCCCCTATGTGAAAAATGGAAAGCAAAAATGGAACAATAGGTTTCTTGCCAAGTTGAAGAAATTCTTCGCCCCGGCGAAGTTCATGCACACATGGTCGTTGCGGCGAAGTTTTATTTTGCCGCAGTGACCATGAGCTTCCAGAAAACACAAATCGTTCTAAAGAGTTTTATGCCGTGGCGAAGTGTTATTTTGCCGCGGCTAATGCCGTAAAACAGTGAATCAGGCACAGTAACGTCTTTTGCAATTTTTTCACATAATGACACAGATCCAAATCAAATCGAATGCTTAAACATTCGACCAGGATACCAACCAACCAATACACATTCAATCAACACATTATTTAATACATTGATTAATTAAGACATTCAACATACAGAATTTTCCAGATTTAAAAACACTTCAAATCATGCAATAACATGTTATCAATCAAATATACATGTTATCAAACATCAATTAAACAATATAATCTAATACCCGAGGCTCTGATACCATTGTAAGTAATTGATCTACCATACGCAGAGGAAAACAAAAATTCAATCAGTAAATCAATTACCTTTCTTTGCCTAGATCCGAGTATAGATTATACCGTTTACATTTTTATAAACAAAAATCTGTATAAAGTAAATCTATTCAAGGATTAGAATACTTACGTACGTTTGGAGGCTCCTTCGAATGTCTCTGATTTCGGATAGAACACTCTCACCGTTTATCGCTTCATGATTATTATTCAGCATGTACTGTTCACCATCTACTGTTCACGTGATTTTTCACCAATCAATCCAAAGTAAGATCGTACTCACTGAAGTCCACACGAAGATAATCCACAGAACCCTTGATTATTTTGCTAGAGCAATCAAGGGCTTCAAGAATCAAGAAAGAAGAACAAAAAAAGTTTTCTTCTTGAAAGAGAGAGAGAGAGAGAGAGAGAGAGAGAGATAGGGTGGCTAGGGTTTTAATTGAATGAATAATTCTATCTTGTTTTAATTTTAAGTTGCACTTATATAGTGCAACAATTAAAACCCTATTCCACTTAGGAATAGCCATGGGCTCTAATCCTAGTTCACCTTTGCAACCAAACACACCCTTTATGGTATTTTAATTAATTAATTATTATTATAATTAAAATCAATTAATAAATAATAATATATTAACATTCAATTAATAATAATAATTCATTTAAATATATACATAGATATATTTCAATATAATCTCACTAATTTAATTTTAATATTAAAATTAAATATAGCCAACAACCTCAAAGCAAATTTAATTGCACTGTTAGATTACCAAAATACCCTTTCGTCCTGAAACACAACTATACCCTTCTCATAAATTGATTCTTAAATTATCTTTTAAGTGTGTGACCCGTAGGCTCCTCATCATATCGGTAGTGTGTAGTATCGCGATCAACACCAATTAATTGTCTCACTACACACATACCAAGATTGGCCCCTAGCAAGGCATCATGGCCACCCGATAGATTCGGATTCAGCAAAACTGTAACCTGTCAATGGTATGGTGACCATGCAATCAAATCCTTTCATCAACTGTTATCTCATCGAGACTGAGGTACATAAATAGTGTCAACCTCAGATATCCTGGACATGTTTGTATTCACGCTCGACCAATGATAGGAATATTAAATTGGATTGAGCATCAACTCAATCCCACTGTGACCACAGATTTAGTGTCATTGCCATTTAATGAATTACCCCGTGACATAACTTCTCCTGTACCCATGAGTGATGAATCATTTATCGATCCACCATTGTCTCGATACACTTCTCAATGTAGCCAATCACTACCGTATTAATAGCTCTGAATAGAACTACGTTCGGCGAGTGTCAAACTACACCAATTGGTGCACAAGGCGCTCCAGTGATCTCAAGTCTAAGGATCACATGCACCACCATCCGTTAGAAGATTTATTCCATAGACACTAGGGTTACCATCCCTATGGAATCCTCTAGTGGGTCTGTCCAGTGAACTTGCCTCTGGCAAGCACCTATGCGTTGCACTAGGCTGTTGGCAAACAATGTTGACAAGTGAGATCAATCACTACTGTTAGAGTAGATGCCCTAGAGCCAATCAAATATTGTAGAATTGACTCTTTGTAATAATGTTCATTGATCAATAAAAGGTATTTTATTCTATATCGCGTAAATCATCATTCTATGTATCCATATATGTCCTTAGAATGGTAGAACTGTGATGAGGGTATCAAGTGCTTCAAATCTTGATATTGAGAACCCTATGAGCACATATGGTGGTCATTCTAGAAACGTCCGTAACCCCAGTATTATTCTAAAGTAAGGGCACAGATAATACGGTAAGGCTATCATAGTGTTGAACGAACCTTGTCAAAGGCGGGATGGATCGATCTCACTTGTCAAGGTTTTTTGGAGACAACCTGGTGCAACAAATGGGTGCTTGCTGTAGGCAAGTTCACTGGACTAACCCATCAGAGGATTCCATATGGATGGTAACCCTAGTGTCTATGGAAAAAATCCTCTAACGAATGGTGGTGAATGTGATCTTTAGACTTGAGATCACCGGAGTGCCTTGTGCACCGATTGGTGTAGTTTGGCACTAGCCTAACGCAGTTCTATTCAGAGCTATCAATACAGTGGTGATTGGCTGCATCAAGGAGTGTATCAAGACTATGGTGGATAGACAGAGGATTCATCACTCCCGGTATGGGAGAAGTTATCTCACGGCGCAATTTAGTAAATGGCAATGACACTAAAAATGTGGCCACAGTGGGATTGAGTTGTTGCTTTATCCAGATTATTATTCAGGTCATTGGTCCAGTAACTAAATACATACATATCGAGAGTAACCGAGGTTGACACTATTTCTATGCCTCGGTCTCGTCGAGATAACGGATGAAGAAAAGATCGGACTGCATAGTAACCATATCATTGATAGGTAGCTGCTTTGCTGAATCCGAATCTATCGTGGTCATGATGCATTGCTAAGGGCCAATCTTGGTCTATGTGTAGTGAGACAATTAATTGGTGTTAATCGCGATACTACACACTGCCGGTATGATAAGGAGCCTATAGGTCACACACATATAAGATAATTTAAGAACCAGTTTATAAGAAGGGTGTTTTCGTCTTTTTAGGTGAAAGGGTATTTTGGTAATTTCACAGTGCAATTAAATTTGCTGAGGTCGTAGCCTTTATTTAATTTGTTAATTAAATTAAGTAGGTGAAATTATATTTAAATATGTGTTTGCATATATTTAAATAAATTATTTTTATTGTTAAATGTTAATAAATGAAATATATATATATACATACATACATATTAATTGAATTTAATTGAAATAACAATAATAATTAAAATTAAAATATCTTAAAGGGGCTATTTAGATACAAGAAGTTGTTTGGGTTGGTGCCCAAGCCCATTCCATGAAGGAATAGGGTATAGTGTTGCACTATATAAGTGCAACACTTTGTGAAATAAAATATGAGATTCATTTTCATTCACAAAGAAAAACTCCAACCCTTTTTCTCCTCTTCCCACGCCAGATTTATTTTTGCATGAAATCAAATTTTATTTGATTTCTTCTTGGTTCTTAAAGACTGAAGAGGATCTAGCAAATCTCTCCTTAGTTCGTAAGAGTTATCTTCATGTGGACTACATTGGTTCGATCCTACACTTGGGTCGGTAGCAAAATCCATTCAGAGACAAACTTGGAGGAGCCTCCAAACGTGTGTATGATTTCTAAACTTCAAACCGATTTTCTATAGATTCTTTTATAATGTATAAACTATAATTTTTGTGTCCTAATCTTGGTTCTAAGGAACCATCTATCATGTAAATTATTTTGTTTTTCGATGCCATAGATGATCATTTCCTAATAGTGGTATCAGAGCCTAGGGTACCAGATTTTACAGTTTTTGTGAATGGTTGATTACATATATTTGATTGATAACATGTTGCCTTGATGAATCTGCACAAAATCTGCCATGAAAGCGTGTTTTAAGAAATTAATTTGATTTGTTGACGATCTGCAATTTTGGAATATACTGGGTTATGGATTTTTGTTGAAATCAGTAGTTTAGATTGATTGCAAAATGGCTTGGCGATTTTTGCTGTTCAAAGGTTGAACCTGCTTGTTGCTACGCATCGTGTACACTCACCGCGGCGATATAAACCATCGACGCAGCGTACGTTGTTGGCGTACACGCTGATTGCAAAATCAGCGCTCGCCGTAGCGATCGTCCTTAGGACAAACGCTGTTTGTAATTAGCGCTCGCCGCGACCAATGCACGTGGAGCATGAACGCAACGTTAATCAATGTACGCTGCGGCGATGGGTTACAACGATCTAACCCATCACTGTAACGAGCGCACTTCCGAGTGCGCAGGGGCCAGATTGAAAAGTTTCAAAACTTTTGGACCAAAATAGATCTGTAAATTATCAGGGGGTAATTAATGATTAACCCAACCAATTCAAAAATTGATTGTTTTTGAAATGTATGCCATGTACTTGTTTGTATATTTCATGGTGCCCGGTACATAAGCCTTAAACCTATGGTGACTGTTTTAATTTTTGGGTATGTATGGTTGTAATTTATAAAATAGGGCCTGCATGTCCTGCCTTTCTCATATTCTCGATGTACATTCTCTTCTCATCTCCTTCCCCTTGAATGTAAATCGAGGTTTCTAAATTTATTTATGTAAAGAATTTTGTATAATTATTCTCACTGTAAATTTAGAATGATATTTTTTGTAATGTAGTTGAAGACTCAAGATTTTATTACAAGACCCCTAGGTGACCTACCAATTCCTCTAGGCTTGAGGAAATCGGTTTTTAGTTGGGCCATGTACCGGCACGTTTTAATATTTTATTTAGAATGCATGCTATGGTTGAATGTTCAATAACATGCCAAACAATGTCATTCTAACAAAGATAATAATCTAGTGAGACATTAAATAACAAACCCTTAATTAAAGGATATTAAGTCATGTAAGTCTTCCATCACCCTGGTTTTAATCAAACAATCTTATCGTTGGGGGAAACCTTGTTGGCCAAAGCGGGTGGTACACTTTCTACCAAAGGGGAGCTTAAAATGCATTGGAGTTTTCCTTAATGGTGATGGGTCGACTTAAAATGACGGTTTTGCTTGTTCGCCAAAGCGAAGGTTGATAAACACGTAATAGGCATGGTAGAGAAGTACATATATTGTATGTACGTGGTGGCATGTAGTGTCCACTCTACTGATACTGAGAATCACACTTGAGGATGATGGTTGGGGCCATTAGATTGTGTGATTGGCTTATTGGCTTCTTCACATTTGAGGTTGATAGTAAGAGTTATCAACTGGTGTGGATTAAGTTTGTTGGCTTACCTAATCAATTCATTTTGGCTTGTTCGCCAAAGCGGAGGTTTGAAATGGGCCGGATGGGATCTCAGTGGCCTCGAAAAGTCAACGGGCTTTCCCAAGTTAATAGTGACAGCTATTGACTTGAGTAAAATAGTTGGAGCATCGTTTAATAAAAGACCATATTAAATAATAATGAACTTTATAATGACTTTATCTTTTCTGCAATTGTAGATTCACCAAAATGAGCATTATGAACCTGCGACTAATAATCGAGAAAGAAAACAGGGTTGGATGGATCCAATTTCTCAAACTGGTATCGTAATCTTTGGATTATACTCAAGTCGAAAAAGAAATTGTATATCCTTGAAAAGCCATACATGGCTGAGCCGGATCCTGATGCCACTTAGGAAGTAAAGGATACTTATCAAAAGTTCCTTGATGATGCTGATGGCGTTCAATGCTTGATGTTAGCATCGATGACACAAGTGTAGCAGAAGTAGCATGAGAATATGGATGCTGCTACCATTATTATACACCTCAAGGAGGTTTTCGAAGGAAATGCTCGACATGAGAGGTACAAGGTGTCGAAAGCACTGTTTGGGAGTCATCTAACCGAGGAGCCTGTTGGTCCCCTCATGTGCCTCAAGATGATGAGCACATGAGAGGCTTGAGACTTTGGGATTTTGAGTTGGATGGGGCGAATTACTTAAATGGATTTGATTCTCAATCCTTGCCCTCGACTTATACATCGCTCATAATGAATTTCAATATGAACACGATGGTGAAAACCCTGCCGAAACTTTTGAACATGCCGGAGGATGCAAGAAAGGCAGGGACTTGAAGAAGTCCAAAAAAGCTGCTTTTTATCGGGTTGCCGGCCAAAGAAAGGAAAAGGGTAGCAAGAAGGTAAGTTTAATAAGGCCAAACCCTCCCAAGCCCAAGCCTAAATGACAAAGTGCTCTTGGGCTTGAGAGTGGCATGGTGGGAAGGGCAAAGTAGTCTGCTTCTATTGTGGCAAGCCTGGCCACTGGAGGAAACACTGCAAGGCTTTCCTCACAAGCAATAAGAAGTTAGAGGCTATGACTTTAGGTATATTTATGATTGAGATTAACTTCTCTCGTATAACATCTAGGGTCATTGACACAGGATATGGTGCTCACATTTGTACAGATGTGCAGGGACAAAGGCAGAGTAGAGTGCTCACCAAGGGAGAGATGGACCTATGAGTTGGAAATGGAGCACATGTGGTTGCATTGGCTGTAGGGACTTACTATTTATATTTACCTACGGGCTTGTTGTTGGAACTACATAACTGTTATTACATACCTTCTATTTCTAGAAATATTATTTCAGTATCCGCTTTGGATAATATGGGGTATCATTTTGAGATATCTAATGGATTGTTGTCCTTTAGTTTGAATGGTATTCTATTTGGAATTGCAAGGTTATATAATGGGTTATATGTTCTTGATTTAAACAATAAAGATATTCTCAATGTAGAAACTAAGAAAGCTAAACATAGCGATCAAAACCAGACATATCTTTGGCATTGTAAATTAGGTCATGTTAATAAGACCTATATTGCAAAACTTCAAAGGGATGGAGTTTTGGACCCTTTTGACTTTCAATCATTTGAGGTATGCGACATGCCCTCAGTAAGGGCAAGATGACAAGTCTCCTTTCACAGACAAGGTGAAAGGGCTATTAAACTGTTAGGTATCATCCATAGTGATGTATGTGGTCCACTAACAGTTGAAACCAAAGGTGGATATTCATACTTCATCACATTTACTGATGATTTCAGTAGATATGGTTATGTCTACCTTATGAGACATAAATTTGAAGCCTTTGATAAGTTCAAAGAATTCAGGGAATGAAGCAAGATATGATGGGCAAAAAGTATTAAAGCTCTTCACAATGGATCAAGGAGGTGAATACTTAAGCTCAGAAGTTTTCGAATACCTAAAGGAATGGTGGGATAGTATCACAACTCACCCCATCCCACCCCCCTCCCCCGCGCGTATACACCTCCCCAACACAATGAAGTGTCTTAAAGGAGGAATAGAACCTTACTTGATATGGTTAGGTCCATGATGAGTTTTAGTGATTTACTTGCATCGTTCTGGGGTTATGCCCTAGAAACTGCAACTCACGCTTTTGAACCACGTAAACCTGCAAAGTCTCGAGATAAGACTCCACATGAGCTATGGGAGTTCGGAAAGCCAACATCTTGTCTTATCTAAGGATTTGGGGTTGGGCGAAGCTTATGTTAAGAAATTGACTTCTAAACAAGTCAGGGCCCTAAAATCCTATAAATGTATATTTGTGGGGTATCCAAAGGAGACTATTTCTACCACCTAGAAAAGCGCAAAATTTTTGTTGCTGGTTTGTTGTCTTCCTAGAAAAGGAATTTTTTCTAAGAAGTATTGGTAGGAGAAAAGTAGAACTCGATGAAGTTCAAGAACCACAAAATATACTAGATGAAGACGGGATAATGTGCCACTGAAGGTGGTTGAACATCAAGAGGAGGTTACTCTATAACTTATGGATCAAAGTGAACCACATCAGGTAGCACAAGAGCTACGTAGATCTGGGAGAGTACGCCATGAGCCCGAGAGATACAGTTATCTCGTGACTCAACATGGTGACGTACTAGTCTACCAAGGGGACGAATTGAACCCGTAACCTACGAAAGATGCTATATCGGATCCAGATTCCGTTAAATGGCTTGAAGCCATGAAATCTGAGATGGACTCCATGTATCAAAACCAAGTATGTTCTCTAATGGAACCACCTAAAGGGGTAAAACCCATAGGGTGTAAATGGGTCTTCAAGAAGAAGACTGACATGGATGGCAAGGTGCATACTTATAAGGCAACGCATTGGTTGCCAAAGGTTTCAAAAAAATTCATGGTATTGACTATGAAGAAACCTTTTTGCGGTTGCCATGATTAAATCCCATCCGGATTATGCTTATGACAGCCGCATATCATAACTATGAGATTTGGCAAATGGATGTCAAAAAAGCTTTCCTGAATGGAAACCTTGAAGAGGACGTGTATATGACACAACCCGATGGTTTCGTTCTTGATGGGCAAGCTGATAGAGTATGCAAGTTGTAGAGATCCATATATGGACTCAAGCAAACTTCAAGGAGCAGGAATATTTGTTTTGATGAAGTTGTAAAAGAATTTGGTTTTATCAAGAATGAAGATAAGCCCTGTGTTTACAAGAAAGTGAGTGGGAGCGCAGTGGCATTCCTAGTATTGTATGTCGATGACATACTTTTGATAGGGAATGATATACCGAACTTGCAGTCGGTAAAGACTTGGTTATCCAAGTGCTTCTCCATGAAGGACTTAGGAGAAGCAGCCTATATCCTTGGAATAAAGATCTATCGTGATAGATCGAGTAGGTTGCTTGGCCTAAGTCAGAGTGCATATATTGACAAAGTACTAAAAAGATTCAGTATGGACGAATCTAAGAAGGGATTTCTTCCGATGTCACATGGTGTTTATCTCTCTAAGGAATTGTGTCCTAGAACATAAGATGGGAGAGATAGGATGAAGAGGATCCCATATGCATCAACAATTGGATCCATCATGTATGACATGCTATGTACTTAGATTGATGTCTCATGTGCTTTGAGCACTTGTAGTAGATATCAATCGGATCTAGGTGAGCGTCATTGGATGGCTGTCAAGAATATTCTTAATACGAAGAGGACTAAGGAGATGTTTTTGGTTAATGGAGGGGAAGATGAGCTCACTGTAAGAGGATACAGTGATGCTAGTTTCCAAATGGGCAAAGATGATTATCGATCGCAATCAGGGTTTGTATTTTGTCTCAATGGGGATGCAGTGAGCTGGAAGAGCTCCAAGCAAAGCATTGTAGCAAACTCTACAATGGAGGCTAAGTATATTGCATTATCAGATGCGGCCAAGGAGACAGTCTAGATTAAAAAGTTCGATACTGAACTTGGTGTGGTTTCCACGATTGTTGATCCAATAGACATATATTGTGATAAAAATAGAGCGATAGCTTAAGCCAGGGAACCACAGTCTCATCAAAAGTCTAGACACATACTCAGACGATTCCATCTCACTAGAGAGATAGTTGAGAGGAAAGATGTGTAGATCAGTAACGTGCATACTGATGACAATCTCGCAGATCCACTAACGAAGCCTCTATCACAACAGAAGCATGAAAGGCACTTGAGATCATTTGGTATTAAATACATGAATGATTGGCTATAGTGCAAGTGGGAGATTGTTCGAGTAGATGCCCTAGAGCCAATCAATTATTGTAGAATTGACTCTTTGTAATAATGTTCGTTAATCAATAAAAGGCATTTTATTCTATATCGCGTAAATCATTATTATTGCAATATGTATTGATATATGTCCTTAGAATGGTAGAACCGTGACTAGGGTATCAAGTGTTTCAAATCTTGATAGTGAGAACCCTATAAGCACATATGGTGGCTATTCTAGAAACGTCCGTAGCCCTAGTATTATTCTCAAGTAAGGGCACGTATAATACGGTAAGGCTATCATAGTGTTGAACGACTCACAAAAGACAAAGGATCGATCTCACTTGTCAAGGTTGTTTGGTGACAACTTGGTGCAACACATGGGTGCTTGCTGTAGGCGATTACACCGCAGCAAGTTCACTGGACTGACCCACCAGAGGATTCCATATGGATGGTAACCCCAGTGTCTATGGAACAAATCCTCTAACGAATGGTGGTGCATGCGATCCTTACACTTGAGATCACCAGAGCGCCTTGTGCACCGATTGGTGTAGTTTGACACTAGCTTAACGCAGTTCTATTCAGAGTTGTCAATACGGTGGTGATTGTGTTAGTAAATGGTCCCATATACGTAGCGGAAACAAAAACAAATATGATATAGAGATCGTTTACATGAGCCAAGATCAAGGGTATAATTTTACAATTCATATTAAATAAAATCTGCAGAAAAATAAATCTGAGTTTAAAGAAAACAAACACACGTTGGAGGCTCCTCCAAATTTATCGACGAATGTTTTGCTACCGATCCAAGTGTAGGATCAAACCTGCGTAGTCCACATGAAGACAATCTCAAAAGAACCAAAGAGGGATTTGATAGATCCTCTTTGGCTTCAAGATTAAGAAGAAAGCAAATCAAATTGAATTGATTTCTAAGCAAAAGTGCTTCTGACGTGGGAGTGTTTTCAAATGGGCTGCTGTGTTTTAATTTCAAAGAAAAATTAATTAATTTCTTAATTAACACACACACTTTTCATTTTATAGTTAATCAATTTGCCCTAATCCCATATGGAATAGGCTTGGGCTCTAACCAAAACGCCCCATGTTGCCAAACACTCCCAATTTAATATTTTATTTTCCATCATTATCTCAATTAAAATCAATTAATATATATATTTAAATATATATGTATATTAACATTTAACAATAATGATAATATATATTTAAATATGTGCGAACACACATTTAAACGTAATTTCACTTATTTAGTTTTTCTAACAAATTAAATAAAGGCTACGACCTCAGCAAATTTAATTACACTGTGAAATTACCAAAATACCCTTTTGCCTTAAAAGACAGAAAACGCCCTTCTTTCTTCTTCTTGGATCTTAAATTGTCTTCTATGTGTGTGACCCATAGGCTCCTCATCATATCGGTAGTGTATGGTATCACGATTAACATCAATTAATCATCTCACTAATACACAGACCAAGATTGGCCCCTATCAAGGCATCATGGCCACCCGATAGATTCGGATTCAGCAAAGTACTACCGTCCAACGATATGGTTACCGTGGCAATTCGATCCTTTCATCATACGTTATCTTGGACGAGGCGAAGGCATAGAAATAGTGTCAACCTTCGGTTACTCTCGATATTATGTATTCCGGGCCGGACCAATGACCCATATTATAAACCGGATAGAGCAACAACTCAATCCCAATCGCCACCCCGCTTTTAGTGTCATTGTCATATACTGAATTGCGCCATGAGATAAATTCTCCCGTACCCGGGAGTGATGAATCCTCTATCAATCCACCATAGTCGTGATACACTCCTTGATGCAGCCAATCACCACCGTATTGACAACTCTGAATAGAACTGCGTTAGGCTAGTGTCAAACTACACCAATCGGTGCACAAGGCGCTCCGGTGATCTCAAGTCTAAGGATCACATGCACCACCATTCGTTAGGAGGATTTGTTCCATAGACAACCGGGGTTACCATCCATATGGAATCCTCTGGTGGGTCAGTCCAGTGAACTTGCTGCGGTGTAATCGATTACAGCAAGCACCCATGTGTTGCACCAAGTTGTCACTAAACAACCTTGACAAGTGAGATCAGTCACTACCTTTCGACAGGGTCGTTCAACACTATGATAGCTTTACCGTATTATCTGTGCCCTTACTTCAGAATAATACTAGGGCTACGGACGTTTCTAGAATAGCCACCATATGTGCTTATAGGGTTCTCACTATCAAGATTTGAAACACTTGATACCCTTGTCACGGTTCTACCATTCTAAGGACATATATCAATACATATTGCAATAATAATGATTTACGCGATATAGAATAAAATGCCTTTTATTGATTAATTAACATTATTACAAAGAGTCAATTCTACAATAATTGATTGGCTCTAGGGCATCTACTCTAACAATCTCCCACTTGCACTATAGCCAATCATTCATGTATTTAATACCAAATGATCTCAAGTGTTTGTCATGGTTCTGCTGCAACAGAGGCTTCGTTAGTGGATCTACGAGATTGTCGTCAGTATCCACTTTACTAATTTGCACGTCTTTCCTCTTAACTATCTCTCTAATGAGATGGAATCGTCTGAGTATGTGTCTAGATTTCTGATGAGACCATGGTTCCCTTGCTTGAGCAATTGCTCCATTGTTGTCACAATAGATGTCTATAAGATCAACAATCGTAGGAACCACACTAAGTTCAGTACTAAACTTCTTAATCTAGACTGCCTTCTTGGCCGCATCCGATAATGCAATATAGTCAGCCTCCATTGTAGAATCCGCTACAGTGCTATGCTTAGAGCTTTTCCAACTCACTACACTCCCATTGAGACAAAATACAAACCCTGATTGCGATCGATAATCATCTTTGTCCGTTTGGAAACTAGCATCACTGTATCCTTTTACAGTGAGCTCATCTTCCCTTCCATAAACCAAGAACATATCCTTAGTCCTCTTCATGTACTTAAGAACGTTCTTGATAACCATCCAGTGACGCTCAGCTGGATCCGATTGATATCTACTACAAGTGCTCAAAGCACATGAGACATCAATTCGAGTACATAATATGGCATACATGATGGATCCAATTGCTGACGCATATGGGATCCTTCATCCTATCTCTCATCTTGTGTTTTAGGACACAATTCCTTAGAGATAAACACCATGTGACATCGGAAGAAATCCTTTCTTGGATTCTTCCATACTGAATCTTTTCAGTACTTTGTCAATATATGTACTCTGACTTAGGCCAAACAACCTACGCGATCTATCACGATAGATCTTTATACCAAGGATGTAGGCTACTTCCCCTAAGTCCTTCATGGAGAAGCACTTGGATAACCAAGTCTTTACTGACTGCAAGTGCAGTATATCATTCCCAATCAGAAGTATGTCATCGACATACAACACTAGGAATGCTAACAAGGCCCCACTCACTTTCTTGTAAACATGGGGGCTCATCTTCGTTCTTGATAAAACTGAATTCTTTTACGGCTTCATCAAAGCGAATGTTCTAGCTCCTTGAAGCTTGCTTGAGTCCATAAATGGATCTCTGTAGCTTGCATACCTTATTGGCTTGATTATCAAGAACGAAACCATCAGGTTGTGTCATGTACACATCCTCCTCAAGGTTTCCGTTCAGGAAAGCAGTTTTGACATCCATTTGCCAAATCTCATAGTCATGATATGCAGCAATTGCAAGCATCATCCGGATGGATTTAATCATGGCAACTGGCGAAAAGGTTTCTTCATAGTCAATGCCATGAATATGCTTGAAACCTTTGGCAACCTGCCGTGCTTTATAAGTATGCACGTTGCCATCCATGTCAGTCTTCTTCTTGAAGACCCATTTACACCCTATGGGTTTTACCCCTTCAAGTGGTTCCACCAGAGACCACACTTGGTTCTGGTACATGGAGTCCATCTTAGATTTAATGGCTTCAAGCCATTTAACGGAATTTGGATCCGATATAGCGTCGTCGTAGGTTATGGGTTCATCGTTTTGGTAGACTAGTACGTCACCATGTTGAGTCATGAGATAACCGTATCACTCAGGCTCATGGCGTACTCTCCCAGATCTACGTAGCTCATGTGCTAACTGAGGTTGTTCACTTTGATCCACAAGTTGTGGAGTAACCTCCTCATGATGCTCAACCACTTCCTGTGGCACATCATCCCATCCTTCGTCTAGTATATCTTGTTGTTCTAGAACTTCATCAAGTTCTACTTTTCTCCCAATAGTACTTCTTAGAAAATATTCCTTTTCTAGGAAGACACCAGTTTGAGCAACAAAAATTTTGCACTCTTCTGGGTGGTAGAAATAGTATCATTTGGTCTCCTTTGGATACCCCACAAATATACATTTACGTGGGATTTTTGGGCCCGCTTGTTCAAGTCAATTTCTTAACATAAGCTTCGCAACCCCAAATCCTTAGATAAGACAAGTTGGGCTTTCGCCCACTCCATAGCTCATATGGAGTCTTATCTACAGACTTTGATGGCACACAATTCAAAACACGAGTCGCAGTCTCTAAGGCATAACCCAAGAACGATGTAGGTAAATCACTAAAACTCATCATGGACCTAACCATGTCAAGTAAGGTCTTATTCCTCCTTTCTGACACTCCATTGTGTTGGGGTGTATAAGGAGGGTGAGTTGTGATACTATCCCACATTCCTTCAGTACTCAAAACCCCGAGCTTAAGTATTCACCTCCGATCCAACCGAAGAGCTTTAATACTTTTGCCCAATATATTCTGTACTTCATTTCTGAATTCCTTGAATTTATCAAAGGCTTCAGATTTATGTCTCATTAGGTAGACATAACCATATCTACTGAAATCATCAGTAAATGTGATAAAGTATGAATATCCACCTGTGGCTTCAACTGCTAGTGGACCACATACATCACTATGGATGATGCCTAACAGCTCAATAGCCCTTTCACCTTGTCCTGTGAAAGGAGACTTGGTCATCTTGCCTAACTTGCATGACTCGCATACCTCAAATGACTGAAAGTCAAAAGGGTCCAAAACTCCATCCCTTTGAAGTTTTGCAATGTGGGTCTTATTAACATGACACAATCTATAGTGCCAGAGATATGTCTGGTTTTGATCGCTATGTTTAGCTCTCTTGGTTTCAATATTAAGAATATCTTTATTGTTTAAATCAAGAACATATAATCCATTATATAACCTTGCAATTCCAAATAGAATACCATTCAAACTAAAGGACAACAATCCATTAGATATCTCAAAATGATACCCCATATTATCCAAAGCGGATATTGAAATAATATTTGTAGAAATAGAAGGTACGTGATAACAGTTATGTAGTTCCAATAACAAGCCCGTAGACAAAGATAAACAATAAGTCCCTACAGCCAATGCAACCATATGTGCTCCATTTCCAACTCGTAGATCCACCTCTCCCTTGGCGAACACTTTACTCTGCCTTAGTCCCTGCACATCAGTACAAATGTGAGTACCACATCCTGTGTCAATGACCCAAGATGTTAAGGGAGAAGTTAATCTCAATCATAAAGATACCAAGTCGTAGCCTCGACTTCTTCTTGCTTGCGAGGAAAGCCTTGCAGTGTTTCCTCCAGTGGCCAGCTTGCCACAAAAGTAGCAGACTACCTTGCCCTTCCCTATGCCACTCTCAGGCCCAAAAGCAACCTGTCCTTTGGGCTTGGCCTTGGCCTTACCCTTGCCGTAACCCTTTGGTTTGCCGGCAGCAACCAATAAAACAGCTTGGACTTTTTCAAGTCCTACTCTGCACTCCTAAGCATGTTCAGAAGTTCTGACAGGGTTTTCTCCATCGTGTTCATATTGAAATTCATTATGAACAGAGAATAAGAGTCAAGCAAGGATTGCAGAATTAAATCCATTTGTAATTCTGCATCCAAGCCACATCCTAAAGTCTCAAGCCTCTATGTGCTCGATCATCTTGAGCACATGAGGACCAACTTGGGCTCCCTCGTCGACGACTCCCAAACAAGGTGCTTTCGACACCTTGTACCTCTCATGTCAAGCATTTGTTTCCCGTAAAGCTCCTTGAGATGTAGAATAATGGAAAAAAGAAGCATCCATATTCTCATGCCGCTTTTGCAAGATAGGTGTCATCGATGCTAACATCAAGCATTGAAACGCTATCAAGATCATCAAAGAACTTTTGATAAGTATCCTTAACTTCCCGAATGGCATCGGATCGTGCTCACCATGTATGGCTTTTCAAGGATATACAATTTCTTTTCTGACTTGAGTATAATCCGAAGATTACGATACCAGTCTGAGAAATTGGATCCATCCAACTTGTTTTCTTTCTTGATTATCGGTCGCAGGTTCATAATGCTCATTTTGGTGAATCTACAATTGCAGAAAAGATAAAGTTATTATAAAGTTCATTATTATTTAATATGGTCTTTTATTAAACGATGCTCCCACTATTTTACTCAAGCCAATAGCCCCCACTATTAACTCGGGAAAGCCCGTTGACTTTCCTAGTGGACCGAGATCCCATCCTGCCCATTTCAAACCTTCGCTTTGGCGAACAAGCCAAAATGAGTTGATTAGGTAGGCCAACAAACTTAATTCCACACCCGCTTGATAGCTCCCACTATCAACCTCAAATGTGAGAAAGCCAACAAGCCAATCACACAATCCAATGGCTCCAACCATTGTCCTCAAGTGTGATTCTCAGTATCAATAGAGTGGACACTACATGTCACCACATACACATAATATGTGTACCTTCTCTACTATGCCTATGACGCGTTTATCAACCTTCACTTTGGCGAACAAACAAAACCGTCATTTTAAGTCGACCCATCACCATTAAGGAAAACTCTAATGTATTTTAACCTCCCACTGGTAGAAGTGTACCCTTTGCTTTGGCGAACAAGGTTTCGACGAACAGTGGTTTGATTAAAACCATGGTGATGGAAGGCTTACGTGACTTAATATAATTCAGTTGAGGGGTTTGTTATTTAATGTCTTATCAGATTATTATCTTTGTTAGAATGACATTGTTTGGCATGTTATCAAACATTCAACCTTAGCATGCATTCTAAACAAAAAATTAAATGTGCTGGTACATGGCCTAACTAAAATCGATTTCCTCAAGCCTAGAGGAATTGGTGGGTCACCTGGGGGTCCTGTAATAAACATCTCGAGTCTTCAAGTATGGTTGCCTTGTTCTTTGCTCCATCTTCAAGTACATTACAAAACTTTTAAATTTACAAAAGAATAATAATACAAAATTCTTTACATCAATAAATTTAGAAACCTCGATTTACATTCGAGGGAGTTAGATGAAAAGAGAATGTACATCAAGAAAGAGGAGAAAGGTAGGAAATGCAGGCCCTATTTAATAAAATACAACCATACATACCCAAAAATATTTAAAACATTCACCCTTATGTCTAAGGCTCATGTACCGGGCACCATGCAATATACAAACAAGTACAAAGCATACATTTCAAAAACAATCAATTTTTGAAATTAGTGGGTTAATTACATCTACCCCCGACAATTTATAGATTTACGTTTGGTCCAAAAGTTTTGAAACTTTGCATTTTAGCCCCTACAACTCGGAAGTGCGCTCGCTACAGCGATGAGTTAGATCGCTACGGCATGCGTTGATTATGTTGACGTCCACGCTCTACGTATGTTCGCAGCGGCTTTCGACGCGGCGATTTGGTACAGCGCACATCCAAAGGACGATCGCTGCGGCGATGGTTTATATCGCTATGGCGAGGCCTGCTTTTAGTGCAGCGCATCCGCAGGACGATGCGCGGCAGCAGCTGGTTTCACACCAACGCCGCTTTGGACAACGCGCGTGGCGATGGGTTATATCGCCGCAAGAGCGCACACATATCCGTAGCTCCAGTGATCTGCTTCATACAGTAACCATACACACTCAAACGGATTTTCAATCAATCAAACACACTGATTTCAACCAAAAAAATCCATCATGCATTAAACCAAACGTGCAGTTCATCAACAAATCAGATTAATTGATTAATCAATTTCTCAAAAACATGATTTAAGGCAGATTTTATAAGGCAACATTATATCATCAAATACACGTTATCAACCATCCAAATAAAAATTGTAAAATTCAGTACCCTAGGCTCTGATACCACTGTTAGTAAACAGTCCCATATACGCAGCGGAAACAAAAACAAATATGATATAGAGATCGTTTACATGAGCCAAGATCAAGGGTATAATTTTACAATTCATATTAAATAAAATCTGCAGAAAAATAAATCTAAGTTTAAAGAAAACAAACACATGTTGGAGGCTCCTCCAAAATTTGTCGACGAATGTTTTGCTACCGATCCAATTGTAGGATCGAACCTACGTAGTCCACACGAAGACAATCTTAAAAGAACCAAAGAGGGATTTGCTAGATCCTCTTTGGCTTCAAGAGTAAGAAGAAAGCAAATCAAATTGAATTGATTTCTAAGCAAAAGTGCTTCTGCCGTGGGAGTGTTTTCAAAGGGGCTGCTATGTTTTAATTTCAAAGAAAAATTAATTAATTTCTTAATTAAAACACACACTTTTCTTTTTATAGTTAATCAATTTGCCCTAATCCCATACGGAATAGGCTTGAGCTCCAACCCAAACGCCCCATGTTGCCAAACACTCCCAATTTAATATTTTATTTTCCATCATTATCTCAATTAAAATCAATTAATATATATATTTAATTATATATGTATATTAACATTTAACAATAATGATAATATATATTTAAATATGTGCGAACACACATTTAAACGTAATTTCACTTATTTAATTTTTCTAACAAATTAAATAAAGGCTACGACCTCAGCAATTTTAATTGCATTGTGAAATTACCAAAATACCCTTTCGCCTTAAAAGATGAAAACGCCCTTCTTTCTTCTTGGATCTTAAATTGTCTTCTATGTGTGTGACCCATAGGCTCCTTATCATATCGGCAATGTATAGTATCGCGATTAACACCAATTAATCATCTCACTAATACACATACCAAGATTGGCCTCTAGCAAGGCATCATGGCCACTCGATAGATTCGGATTCAAAGCAAAGTAACTACCTCCACAACGATATGGTTACCATGCAATTCGATCCTTTCATCATACGTTATCTCGATGAGACGAAGGCATAGAAATAGTGTCAACCTTCGGTTACTTTCAATATTATGTATTCAGTTTCTGGACCAATGACCGTATTATAAGGCCTGGATGAGCAACAACTCAATCCCACCGTGGCCACGCTTTTAAGTGTCATTGTCCATATATTGAATTGCGCCATGAGATAACTTCTCCCGTACTCGGGAGTGATGAATCCTCTGCCAATCCACCATAGTCTTGATACACTCCTTGATGCAGCCAATCACCACCGTATTGACAGCTCTCAAAAGAACTGCATTAGGCTAGTGTCAAACTACACCAATCGGTGCACAAAGTGCTCTGGTGATCTCAAGTCTAAGGATCACATGCACCACCATTTGTTAGAGGATTTGTTCCATAGACACTGGGGTTACCATCCATATGGAATCCTCTGGTGGGTCAGTCTAGTGAACTTGCTGCGATGTAATCGCCTACAGCAAGCACCCATGTGTTGCACCAAGTTGTCACCAAACAAACTTGACAAGTGAGATCAGTCACTGCCTTTCGACAGGGTCATTCAACACTATGATAGCCTTACCGTATTGTCTGTGCCCTTACTTCAGAATAATACTGGGGCTACTGACGTTTCTAAAATAGCCACCATATGTGCTTATAGGGTTCTCACTATCAAGATTTGAAACACTTGATACCCTCGTCACGGTTCTACCATTCTAAGGACATATATCAATACATATTGCAATAATAATGATTTACGCGATATAGAATAAAATGCCTTTTATTGATTAATGAACATTATTACAAAGAGTCAATTCTACAATAATTGATTGGCTCTAGGGCATCTACTCTAACGGATTGGCTGCATCAAAGAGTGTATCAAGACTATGGTGGATAGACAGAGGATTCATCACTCTCGGGTATGGGAGAAGTTATCTCACGGCGCAATTCAGTAAATGACAGTGACACTAAAATTGTGGCCATAGTGGGACTGAGTTGTTGCTCTATCCATATTATTATTCAGGTCATTGGTCCAGTAACTAAATACATACATATCAAGAGTAACCGAGGTTGACACTATTTCTATGCCTTGGTCTCGTCGAGATAACGGATAATGAAAGGATCAGACTGTTGAAGAGAATGTAAAATGTCATATTTACCCCCTTTAATGTCTAGTCTTTTATACTTATTTGTGGCCTAAATGTACTCATTATTATTCTATTTTGATTTAGGATGCAAATGGAGGCGTTAAATGCAAAACAAAACTAATTAGGTGAATTCGGACAGTTTCGACATTGCTTCGTAATCTAAGCATAACTCTCTCATCCAAGCTTCGATTGAGATGATTCAAAATGCTGTGGAACCCTAAGAAAGAGATCTATAACTTTCATGTTTTCAGTTGGAGAGATACTTTCTGCATCAAGGTTGTAATCGGGCTTGAAGTTGACGCACCTGCACTGCTGACGTTCTGGAACATTCCGCCTTGTCATGCAAGTCAATTAGGAAGTTTATTATTGGAAGTTTTGAAGACCTGTTGCACGCAAGTTACAGCTGGAAACACCACTTTCTTATTTTATATTGGGACTTTATTTTA
This sequence comes from Pistacia integerrima, assembly GCA_026225825.1. Classification (NCBI taxonomy): domain Eukaryota; kingdom Viridiplantae; phylum Streptophyta; class Magnoliopsida; order Sapindales; family Anacardiaceae; genus Pistacia; species Pistacia integerrima. The sequence continues at coordinate 10,763,098 of CM047741.1, read as the reverse complement.
TTTTTAATTAATCAGATTAGGATAAATATTATTTTAGGATATTAGAATATTTTTAGAAGATTGATTAGAATTCAAAGACTTGAATTGGATATTCTTAAAAGGGGGAGAGAGATCAGATTAGAGACATTACACACGCATCTCCTTCTTCTCTTCTGCGATTTCTCTTTTGAGTTTTGATTATGGCCGTGAGTGGCTAAAACTTTTATAACTTGGTCGAAGGAAACGGAGGCCTCGGAATCAATAAAACTGTGTGATCTAATCTGTTTTTTCTAGTGTTCAATATATGTCTTAAGTATTGGATGTTATTCTATGCCTATTTTCATGATTGTTTCATTTAATTACTAGGAGGCCTACTAGTTTATTATTTGTTGCAATCTACTGCTAAGTTAGATATCAAATCCGTAATTGTTTGATCCTTCTAACTTGTGAGTAATTAGGGTTTAAGAATTTGTTGCGTCAGGAATTATTAAATCTTAGGAA
>CM047741.1:10702618-10757618 GCA_026225825.1 Pistacia integerrima | reverse complement strand
GATTAGAGACATTACACACGCATCTCCTTCTTCTCTTCTGCGATTTCTCTTCTGAGTTTTGATTATGGCCATGAGCGGCTAAAACTTTTATAACTTGGTCAAAGGAAATGGAGGCCTCAGAATCAATAAAACTGTGAGATCTAATCTGTTTTTTCTAGTGTTCAATATATGTTTTGAGTATTGGATGTTATTCTATGCCTATTTTCATGATTGTTTCATTTAATTACTATGAGGCCTACTAGTTTATTATTTGTTGCAATCTACTGCTAAGTTAGATATCAAATCCGTAATTGTTTCATCCTTCTAACATGTGAGTAATTAGGGTTTAAGAATTTGTTGCGTCAGGAATTATTAAATCTTAGGAAGTATATTCAACTAAATTAAATACAACTGCTTGTGTTTGTGTTGTTTAGTTTCATCGATTTCTCTAGTCCTTAAGGCTGCTACTAGATTAAACCTTTAGCGCTTGTCTAGGGTTGTTTAGTGATAAGCGTATTTTATACTATGATTTTGCATTGAATTTTGATAGGATTTAGGATACTTTTCATACAATTTGGGCCATAATTGCTACCTAATTCTATTAATTTGTCTTTGTAGGCCTAAACGATGATTTTTAGCATAAATGACAGTTTTGAGCGTAAATTGTGTAACTTGAGCTTGAAAACTCGGAATAACCTGAATTTAGAAGTTTTGGAAAGCTAAGAAGAAGAGCTACAACGTTCATGTTTTGGGTTTTTCCTAATTCTGACTGGACAAATGTGAAAACTTGGCTTGAAGTCGTGAAAAGGACGCTGGGAACTGAAGAAAAACGTCTTTGGACGTGCTTCAGTATTTCTGCCATAACTTGAGCTGTAGACCTCGGATTGTGCTGATTCTTGAACGACCAGAAAGACAATTGAAAGGGCTACAATTCCTATGTTTTACACTTTTCCAGATTCTAAATATATCATGCTCAAATTGGGTCTGTAAGTCTTCGCCGCGGCGAGGAAAAACTTCGCCGGCGAAACCTCCCATCCAGATGCAAAAAATAAAACGACGCGTTTTGGCTTGCTAGGGCTTCGTCCTTAAGTGAGAGAGGTATAAATTAGAGCGAAAAGGAAGAGAAAAGGGGGCTTGGTTCGTGATTTGGGAGGCAGCTCATGGAAGGAGAAGATTATTGAAGATTTGGGCTTCAAATTAGAGAAGATTTCTCCATCTTTTGCTTGCTTTTTCAATGATGAATCTTGATTCAGTTTCTTTTTGTTGTTTTATTTCGTTTTTGAGTATGAACTGAGTTGTTTAGCTAGGGTTTGATGTAATCTTGATACAATGATTCAAATTTATATGGATTGAATTACTTTGAGTTTTAATTTCATGATTGAGTGTTTATCTCTTTGCTTAATGTCTTTTGGATGCTTGATCACCATTCAAATGTGTGTTGTTCACAATGAGACGAGAAGTGATTTGTGATTGTGCCTCTTGGGATAAATACCATAGATTAGCAAACGCTAGAGATAGGTTTAGCGATCTATGAAATCTAGATAGAATTCCACAAAGCTTAAAATCCTTTGAACTATTAATCTTCATTTTGTTGGGTGCGGAAGCTTAATAGGGATAAGTAGGGAAATGTAGCATGAGAATGTATGTTTTACAACTTAGGGAATTCGATTTTCAATCAAGGAATTAGAACTTGGATAATAGATTCTATGATTTGGGTTAGCGTATTTAGGTGAATTCAACACCCTAGCATTTGTTTTAGAATTGTTTAATTAGTTAAGTTGTTGGGTTTTGCATTTGTATTTAGTTTGTTAATCTTCTATCAATCCAATTTATTGTTGCTTCAATTAGGACTTAAACTAGATAAATCGGTAATTAGTAACACTATCCTCGTGGGACGATACTCACTCATCACTTTATTACTTTTTGCGACTAGTATACTTGCTATTTTTGCATGTTGTATTAAACACGCATCAAGTTTTTGGCGCCGTTGCCGGGGATAGTTGATTATTAATATTGATAGTATCTAGTGTAGTGCTAAATTGAAGCTTTTATTTCATTTTTGTAATTAATTGTAAATATTGTATAGTCTTAAGTATGAGAATTGACATTACCTCTTTCGTGCAAGGCAATGATGAATCACTATATGAAGCTTGGGAGAGGTACACGGAGTTGTTAAGGAATTGTCCACATAATGGTCTACCGTTTTGGAGACAAGTCCAAACATTTTACAATGGGTTGCTACCAAATATTCAAATGATGGTAGATGTGGCAGCAGGCGGAGCCTTAAATAACAAGACCCCAGAAGATGCTTATGAATTGCTTGAGTTGATGGCCAACAATAACTACCAAAGACCTAATGAGAGAGCAATGCCGAAGAGAACAATGGGTCTACATGAAGTTGACGCGTTCGACACATTATCTGCACAAATTGTACCATGTCAAAGCCAATTGGGAGGTATGAATGTAAATTCTTTTCACTCACCATTTATAACTTGTGAATTTTGTGCAGGAAACCATGGGAGTGTGGAATTCCAAGATGGGAACCAATCATTCTTCTCAACAACCGAGCAAGTGAATTACATGGTTAGTTCACAAAGGCTGCAAAATGACCCCTTCGCCAATACCTACAATCTTGGTTGGGAGAATCACCCAAATTTGTCTTGGAGCAATCAAAGCAGTCAATCAAATCAAAGGACAATGCTAAACCATCAACCAGTGGTGAATCATCAACCATGTGAGCAAAGAGTGTCAAAATTGGAAGATATATTCGAAGACTTCATGCAAGAAACCATAAGTTTTATAAATGAGACACGCTCAAACTTCATAAATCAAGGAGTGTCCATTCAAAATTTGGAGGTTCAAGTGGGGCAATTGGTTGAACAAGCGAGAGAGATCTCAAGGTGCTTTGCCGAGCACAACGGTCACAAATCTGAAGAACAATTAAATGTCATACCATTGAGGAGAGGTATAGTGTTGGAGCAACCTCACAATGAAGAAAAGTTGGAAGAACTTGAAGACAAGACCAATGAAGAGGAAACTCTCAAAGCGGAAAGGTGTGCAAAATACTTAGGGGAATTTCAACCAAGCAACTTACCTCACAAGGAACAATTTGAGGAATTTGGTATAAATGCGCACAAGTCAAAATTAGTGTTGGAAGAGGCTCCAAACATTGGACTCAACCAATCACCATCTCATCTCAAGTACGCATATACGAATTTGAAGTTCCGAAAAGATGCTTATGAGAATGTCCGAAATCCAAAGGAAAGATCAAGAGGTGGCAATGGGAAGTGAAGCACCCCACAAGGATCCGGATTGACGAAGGACCATGGGAAAGTCGAGCGACTATAAACAAGCGCTTCTTGGGAGGCAACCCAAGTCTTTTCAATTGTTTTTCATTTCATTACTGTTTGAATTTGTTTTAGTTTTCTTATGATTTTGAATGAGTTTTAATTTGTGTGTTTTTGGGTGTTTCAGGTGAAGTTTGAAGCTAAGGAAAAGGAAAGAAAAACTTCAGACTTCGGGCGAAGATTGTTCTTCGCCGGGGCGAATGCCTGAAGAATGTTGTAGCTCCTGTAATTTTTCGCCGAGGCGAAGAATTTGTTATCGCCGGCGGCAATGAGGGTTTGGGAATTTAGGGTTTTATCATGAAGAACTTCGCCGCGGCGAATTCTATTCCTCGCCGCGGCGAAGTCTGTTTCCTTTTAATAGTCGCGTGGCCTTTCATTTTTGCGAAAATTTTCCTGAAGCACTTTTCTTTTTAGTTTTTGTTTTTATTTCTTTATGTTTTGTAAGTAGGAATTGATGTTGATTTCCTGGTTTTTGGCTCTTTATTTGTTTTTGTTTAGATTTTAGGTTTAGTTCAATAAGGTTGAGATTAGGATGTAATTCTTTCATATTGATCGGTGAGGGTATCTAACACATTTGGCACCATAGACTTTCATTTGTTTGACAGATGATGATGATGAGGAAGCCAAGGAATGGATGCCAGGATGTTGCACAAAAATCGGCCTTTACGGATTAGTCAGGGGAGTATCTCGTAACCTTTACTTTTGTTTTTTCTATTCCTTGGATGTGCATGATGTGACATTGGGGACAATGTCATTTTAAGTTTGGGGGTAGGAAATAGACATAAAGCTTGGTTTAAGGGTATACAGGACTGAAACCGAACCAGCCTTAAAAGCGCCTAGCGTACTTGGCAACCTCCGGTATAACAACCCACGTACACCTTAAACGGAAAAAAAAAAAAAAAACTTTAGTTATTTTATTTAGTTTGATTGTTTTTGCCGATGATGAATTGTATAAGTCTATGATGAAACTTGAATTGTTGGGATATTATTCTTGGAAAATGTTAAGCATTGCTTCAAGTTTAGGTTTATTGACTAAATTTTGATTGAGGTTTGTTGAGTGGTTCAGCCACCATTTTCATTTATTCGGCATGCTTAGAAACATTTTATGTGGTTAGGTGAAGTTTGATAATGTTGGTGGACTCTAGAACCTAGTAGAGAAGTGCTTGAGGCGAAATTCTAGGATTAGACATTGTTGAGGAAATGATTTAGGCATTTTTTTTGGAACGTTTGAGCCTTTCCAGCCGACCCATAAATGAATCTTTCCCTAGTCACCCATTTGAGCCTTATGAGATTTTCATTGCCTTATTTTCCGTGCAAACCAAAAATTGTCCAATCCCTATACCCTAAACACTTTAACATACCCTTTAGGAGAATTATGGACCTAATGTATGACACAAAAGAGCTTTGAGAGGTGTGTGAATAAGTGATGGACCAAAATTTTAAGTTTGGGGGTTGCAAAAAGGGCACGAAGAAGGGGCAATAGACCTCAATGGTGTTGCAAATAATTGTTATTGTAAATATTTATATTTGAAAAAAAAAAAAAAAAAAAAAGAAAAAAAAGAGGAGAAGAAAAAGAAAAAAAAAAAAAAAAGAATTGCTTTAGTTCAATTCAAAATCAAAAATTAAGAAATGCATAAGTTTGAGGGTTGTAAAATGGTTGACACTTTGATTGGTGGTTGAGAAAGAAAGTGAAGTTTGATGTAGCTCTTAGTGTTTGTATGAGGAAAACCGAGTTCTCTTACTTTGTTTATCCTATTCCTTTCCTTGGAGCCCACTACCCTTGCCTAACGTTACAAGCTTGCAAAGACCTTTTGATCCTTAGCGATGTCTAGTCCACATTAGTGGAGAGTAGTTCGATACTTAGGCTTATGGAGTCTGCCACCATTTGATAAACTTTACATTTCTGCATAAAATAATCCGGAAAGTCGGAATGTGGATGAAGTGGGGATCACCTACTCGGGGGATCAATAGAGAAAGATAGTCGATGCAACTTATAACTTCGAGTGTTGAACATTTTCTACTAATAATTTTTCAACAACCTTAGAGACTTGTATAAATTCTAGGCAATTCTTGTGTTGAGTTTGAGCCTAATTTTTGTTTGTTCATTTTTAGTTTTGTTGTTTTGTGTATTTGGTTGTTTGTTGCTTTTTCTTCCTTTGAGTTCTTATTCCTTTTTGCTCGAGGACGAGCAAATCTTAAGTTTGGGGGTAGTTGATAAGCGTATTTTATACTATGATTTTGCATTGAATTTTGATAGGATTTAGGATACTTTTCATACAATTTGGGCCATAATTGCTACCTAATTCTATTAATTTGTCTTTGTAGGCCTAAACGATGATTTTTAGCATAAATGACAGTTTTGAGCGTAAATTGTGTAACTTGAGCTTGAAAACTCGGAATAACCTGAATTTAGAAGTTTTGGAAAGCTAAGAAGAAGAGCTACAACGTTCATGTTTTGGGTTTTTCCTAATTCTGACTGGACAAATGTGAAAACTTGGCTTGAAGTCGTGAAAAGGACGCTGGGAACTGAAGAAAAACGTCTTTGGACGTGCTTCAGTATTTCTGCCATAACTTGAGCTGTAGACCTCGGATTGTTCTGATTCTTGAACGACCAGAAAGAAAATTGAAAGGGCTACAATTCATATGTTTTACACTTTTCCAGATTCTAAATATATCATGCTCAAATTGGGTCTGTAAGTCTTCGCCGCGGCGAGGAAAAAACTTCGCCGCGGCGAAACCTGCGTCAGATGCAAAAATAAAACGACGCGTTTTGGCTTGCTAGGGCTTCGTCCTTAAGTGAGAGAGGTATAAATTAGAGCGAAAAGGAAGAGAAAAGGGGCTTGGTTCGTGATTTGGGAGGCAGCTCATGGAAGGAGAAGATTATTGAAGATTTGGGCTTCAAATTAGAGAAGATTTCTCCATCTTTTGCTTGCTTTTCAATGATGAATCTTGATTCAGTTTCTTTTTGTTGTTTTATTTCGTTTTTGAGTATGAACTGAGTTGTTTAGCTAGGGTTTGATGTAATCTTGATACAATGATTCAAATTTATATGGATTGAATTACTTTGAGTTTTAATTTCATGATTGAGTGTTTATCTCTTTGCTTAATGTCTTTTGGATGCTTGATCACCATTCAAATGTGTGTTGTTCACAATGAGACTGAGAAGTGATTTGTGATTGTGCCTCTTGGGATAAATACCATAGATTAGCAAACGCTAGAGATAGGTTTAGCGATCTATGAAATCTAGATAGAATTCCACAAAGCTTAAAATCCTTTGAACTATTAATCTTCATTTTGTTGGGTGCGGAAGCTTAATAGGGATAAGTAGGGAAATGTAGCATGAGAATGTATGTTTTACAACTTAGGGAATTCGATTTTCAATCAAGGAATTAGAACTTGGATAATAGATTCTATGATTTGGGTTAGCGTATTTAGGTGAATTCAACACCCTAGCATTTGTTTTAGAATTGTTTAATTAGTTAAGTTGTTGGGTTTTGCATTTGTATTTAGTTTGTTAATCTTCTATCAATCCAATTTATTGTTGCTTCAATTAGGACTTAAACTAGATAAATCGGTAATTAGTAACACTATCCTCGTGGGACGATACTCACTCATCACTTTATTACTTTTTGCGACTAGTATACTTGCTATTTTTGCATGTTGTATTAAACACGCATCATTTAGTAGTAAGATTAATTAGATCGCTTGTTTTCTAATTAACTACAACTAAGGAGAGATAGGAAAATAGTTCTAACGGTGAATACTCAAAGTATGAATTAACATATATTTGCATTGATGATCAGTTGTAAAATTTCGATGGTGGATGTTGACTTAGACCAAGGTTTGTTATTTTGATTGATTAATCTGAATTGTTTTCCCTAAAATTGTTTCCATTTTACTCAAACACCCCCCCCCCCCACAGCCTTGTTCACGTACCATAAGACTCTGCCTAGACACTTTCCGTGAGAATGATCCTTACTCACACTACTACATGTGTTTTTAGGTTTTAATTAATTTTGGTTGCCTGCGACAGCACATCAACTGCACAGTAACCATATCGTTGACTGGTAGTTGCTTCGTTGAATCCGAATCTATCGGGTGGCCATGATGCCTTGCTAGGGGCCAATCTTGGTTTGTGTGTAGTGAGATGATTAATTGGTGTTAATCGCGATACTACACACTGCCGGTATGATAAGGAGCCTACGGGTCACACACATAGAAGATAATTTAAGATCCAATTTATAAGAAGGGCGTTTTCATCTTTTTAGGCGAAAGGGTATTTTGGTAATTTCACAGTGCAATTGAATTTGCTGAGGTCGTAGCCTTTATTTAATTTGTTAATTAAATTAAATAAGTGAAATTATATTTAAATATGTGTTCGCATATATTTAAATAAATTATTGTTATTGTTAAATGTTAATATATGAAATTTATATATATTAATTTAATTTAATTGAAATAACAATAATAATTAAAATTAAAATATCTTAAAGGGGCTGTTTGGATACAAGGAGTTGTTTGGGTTGGTGCCCAAGCCCATTCCATGAAGGAATAGGGTATAGTGTTGCACTCTATAAGTGCAACACTTTGTGAAATAAAATATGAGATTCATTTTCATTCACAAAGAAAAACTCCAGCCCCTTTTCTCCTCTTCCCATGCCAAATTTATTTTTGCATGAAATCAAATTTTATTTGATTTCTTCTTGGTTCTTAAAGACTAAAGAGGATCTAGCAAATCCCTCTTTAGTTCATTAGAGTTATCTTCATGTGGACTACATTGGTTCGATCCTACACTTGGGTCGGTAGCAAAATCCGTTCAGAGACAAACTTGGAGGAGCCTTCAAACGTGTGTATGATTTCTAAACTTCAAACTGATTTTTCTGCAGATTCTTTTACAATATATAAACTATAATTTTTGTGCCCTAATCTTGGTTCTAAGGAACCATCTATCATGTAAATTATTTTTTTTTTTTGCTGCCATAGATGATCGTTTCCTAACAACTGCCTTTCGACAGGGTCGTTCAACACTATGATAGCCTTACCGTATTATCTGTGTGCTTGGTCAGAATAATACTGGGGCTACGGACATTTCTAGAATGGCCACCATATGTGATCATAGGGTTCTCACTATCAAGATTTGAAACACTTGATACCCTCGTCACGGTTTTAACATCCTAAGGACATATATCAATACATATAATATGACTTATGTGATATAATAGAATATGCCTTTTATTGATAAATAAACATTTGTTACAAAGTTAATTTTACAATAATTGATTGGCTTTAGGGCACCTACTTTAATAGTTTAAAGGTAGCCCAACGCAATTCTATTCAGAGTTGGCAATATGGTAGTGATTGGCTGCATCGAGGAGTGTATTAAGACTATGGTGGATCGATAGAGGATTCATCACTCCCGGGTACGGGAGAAGTTATCTCACGGCGCAATTCATTTAATGACAATGACAGTAAATTTGTGATCACAGTGGGATTGAGTTGTTGCTCTATCCAATTCATTATTATGGTCATTGGTCCAATAACTGAATACAAATATATCGAGAGTAATTGAGGTTGACACTACTTATATGTCATAGTCTCGATGAGATAACAGATGATGAAATGATTTGATTGTACGACAACCATATCGTTGACAGGTAGCCGCTTCGCTGAATCCGAATATATCGTGTGGCCATGATGCCTTGCTAGGGGTCATTCTTGGTCTGTGTGTAGTGAGACGATTAATTGGTATTAATCGCGATAGGGAGTTTAATTTAAGAATCAGCTTATGAGAAGGGCGTTTTCGTGTTTTTAGGCGAAAGGGTATTTTGGTAATCTCACAGTGCAATTAAATTTGCTGAGGTTGTTGCCTTTATTTAATTTAATATTAAAATTAAATAAGTGAGATTATATTTAAATATGTTTACACATATATTTAAATGAATTATTGTTATTGTTAAATGTTAATATATTTTATATATATTAATTTAATTTAATTGAAATATTAATAATTAAAATAAAAATATCTAAATGGGGTTGTTTGGATATAAGGGCTGTTTGGGTTAGTGCCTAAGCCTATTCCTAAGTGGAATAGGGTTTCACATGCACTATATAAGTGCATGTGTTCCATGAATTAAAATAACTTTTCACTAAGTCTTTTTATATTCAATTGATTGAAAAAGTTCCAGCCCCTTTTTCTCTCTTCCCACGCCACTTTACATTTGATTGAATCAAATTTTTCATTTGATTCTTGTTCTTAGTTCTTAAGGCTAAAGAGGATCTAGCAAATCCCTCTTTAGTTCTTCGGGTTATCTTCGTGTGGACTACCGCTGGTTCGATCCTACTCTTGGATCCATAGTGAAACCCATTCAGAGATCAGTTTGAAGGAGCCTCCAAATGTGCATATGAATTCTTAACTCTAATATGAATTTACTGCAGATTTTGATTTAACGTATAAAATGTAAAATTTGTGCCCTGATCTTGGTTCTAAAGGAATGATTTGTGTTATATAATTTTTGTTTTCCGCTGCCATGACTTGATCGTTTCCTAACAACAATAACAATCATGAAGTTCCAATAACATGCCTATAGGCAAAGATAAACAATAAGTCTTTATAGCTAATGCAGCCACATGTGCTCCATTTCCAACTCATAGGTCCACTTCTCCCTTGGTGAGCAATCTACTCTGCCTTAGTGCCTACATATCAGTACAAATGTGAGTACCATATCCTGTGTCAATGACCCAAGATGTTGAAGGAGAAAAGTTAATCTCAATCATGTACATACTTGAAGTCGAAGCGTCTGACTTGTTCTTGTTAGAGAGGAAAGCCTTGTAGTGCTTCCTTCAGTGGCTAGGCTTGCCACAATAGAAGTAGACTATCTTCCCACCTTTCCCAACGTCACCCTCAGGCTTGAGAGCATCCTGTCCTTTGGGCTTGGGCTTGGGATTGGCCTTGGCCTTCCCCTTTCCTTTCTTACTGGCAGCAATCAGTGAAACAAGCTTGGACTTTTTCATGTCCTGCTCGTAGTCCTAAGCATGTTTAGAAGCTTTGACAAGGATTTCACCATCGTGTTCATATTGAAGTTCATTATGAATGGTGAAAAAGAATCAGGTAGGGACTATAGAATTAAACCCACTTGTAAGTCTGCATCCACACCAAACCCCAACGTCTCAAGCCTCTCTATGTACCCAAGCCTCTCTATGTACCTAATCATCTTGAGCACATGAGGACCAACTTGGGCTCCCCCAATCATACGACTCCTAAATAATGCACTCGACACTTATACCTCTCATGTCGAGTGTTTCCTTGGAACAACTCCTTAAGGTGCATAATTATGGCATTTGCGTCCATATTCTCATGTTGATTTTGTAGCTCAAGTGTCATCGATGCTAGCATAATGCACTGAACATTATCAGCATCATCAAGGAACTTTTGGTAAGTGTCCTTTACTTCCTGAGTGGTATCAGGATCAGGCTCAGCCATATAAGGCTTGTTAATGATATATAATTTCTTTTCAGACTTCAGTACAATCCAAAGATTTCGATACCAGTCTGAGAAATTAGACCCAGCCAACCTATTTTCTTTCTTGATTATTGGTTGCAAGTTGGTATTGCTCATTTTGGTCAATCTACAAATGCAGAAAAGTAAAAGTCATTATAATGTTTATTATTATTCAATAAGGTCTTTTTTAAAAAACGCTCCTAATATTATCCTCAAGCCAATAGCCCTCACTATTAACTCGAGAAAGCCCATTGGCTTTCCTAGTGGACTGAGATCCCATCTAGCCCATTTCAAACCTGCTTTGGCAAACAAGCCAAAATGGGTTGATTAGGTAGGCCAATAAACTTAATTCACACTAGTTGATAACTCCCACTACCAACCTCAAATGTGAAACAAGCCAACAAACCAATCACACAATCCAATGGCCGAAGCCATCATCCTCAAGTGTGATTCTCAATATTAGTAGAGTGGACACTATATGTCGCCACGTACACACAACAAGTGTACTTCTCTACTATGCCTATGATATGCTTATCAACCTTTGCTTTGGCGAATAAGCAAAACATATCATTTAAGTCGACCCATCACCATTAAGGAAAACTCTAATGAAATTTAACCTCCCATTGGTAGAAGTGTACCCTTCGCTTTGGCAAACAAGGTTCTAACAAATAGTCATTTAATTCTGCAGTCACTGCCTAATTCTTTTTCCCTGTTCATAATGAACTTCAATATGAACATGATGGTGAAATCCCTGTCAGAGCTTCTGAACATGTTGAAGACTGCGGAGTAGGACATGAAGAGGTCCAAGCCTGTTTTACTGGTTGCTGCCAATAAAGGAAAAACTAAGGGCAAAGGAAAGGCCAAGGCCAATCCCAAGCCCAAGCCCAAGCCCAAAGGACATGATGCTCTTAAGCCTGAGGGTGGCATTGGGAAGGGTGGGAAGATAGTTTGCTTCTGTTGTGGCAGGCCTGGCCATTGAAGGAAGCATTGCAAGGCTTTCCTCGCTAACAAGAAGAAGTCAGATGCTTCGACTTTAGGTATGTACATGATTGAGATTAACTGTCTCCTTCAACATCTTGGGTCATTGACATAGGATGTGGTACTCACATTTGTACTGATGTGCAAGGACTAAGGCATAATAGATTGCTTGCCAAGGGAGAAGTGCACCTACAAGTTGGAAATGAAACACATGTGGCTGCATTGGCTATAGGGACTTATTGTTTATCTTTGCCTGCGGGCTTGTTTTTGGAACTTCATGACTGTTATTTCGTACCTTCTATTTCTAGAAATATTATTTCAGTATCCGCTTTGGATAATATAAGATATCATTTTGAGATTTCTAATGGATTGTTAACCTTTAGTTTGAATGGTATTCTATTTGGAATTGCAAGGTTATATAACAGATTATATGTTCTTGATTTAAACAATAAAGATATTCTCAATGTTGAAACTAAGAAAGCTAAACATAGCGATCGAAACCAAACGTACCTCTGGCATTGTAGATTGGGTCATGTTAATCAGACTCACATTACAAAACTTCAAAGGGATGGAGTTTTGGACCCTTTTGACTTCTAGTCATTTGAGGTATGTGAGTCATGCCTTTTAGGCAAGATGACCAAGTTGCCTTTCACATGATAAAGTGAAAGGGCTACTGAACTGTTAGGCATCATTCATAGTGATGTATGTAGTCCATTAAAGCCAAAGGTGGATATTCATACTTCATCACATTTACTGACGATTTTAGTAGATATGGTTATGTTTACGTTATGAGACATAAATCTAAAGCCTTTGATAAATTCAAAGAATTCAGGAATGAAGTACTAAATATGTTGGGCAAAAGTATTAAAGCTCTTTGGTTGGATCGAGGAGGTGAATACTTGAGCTTAGGGTTTTCTGAATACTTGAAGGAATGTGGGATTGTATCACAACTCACCCCTTCGTATACACCCAAACACAACGGACTGTTTGAGAGGAGGAATAAGACCTTACTTGACATGATTAGGTCCATGATGAGTTTTAGTGATCTACCTGCATCATTTTGGGGTTATGCCCTAAGACTGCGACTCACGTACTGAACCATGTGCCATCAAAGTTTGTAGATAAAACTCCATATGAACTATGGAGTGGGTGAAAGCCCAACTTGTCTTATCTAAGGATTTGGGGTTGTGAAGCTTATGTCAAGAAATTGACTTCGAAAAAGCTGGGCTCGAAATCCTACAAATGTATATTTGTTGGATATCCTAAGGAGAGCAAAGGATACTATTTCTACCATCTAGAAGCAAATTTTTTGTCACTAGTACTGGTGTCTTCTTAGAAAATGAATTTTTTCTAAGAAATACTAATGGGAGAAAACTAGAACTCGATGAAGTTCTAGAGCCATAAGATACATTAGATGAAGGATGAAAAGATGTGCCACAGGAAGTGGTTGAACATCGTGAGGAGGTCACTCCATAATTAGTGGATCTAAGTGAACCACCTCAACTAGCACAAGAGCTACATAGGTCTGGAAGAGTACACCATGAGCTTGAGAGATTTCTCGTGACTCAACATGGTGACGTTCTGGTCTACCAAGACAATGAACCCAGAACCTACAAAGATGCTATATCAGATCCAGATTCCATTATGAAATCTGAGATGGACTCCATGAACCAGAACCAAGTATGGTCTCTGGTGGATCCACCTAGAGGGGTAAAACCCATAGGGTGTAAATAGGTCTTCAAGAAGAAGGCTGACATGGATGGCAACGTGCATACGTATAAGGCACAACCAGTTGCCAAAGGTTTCAAACAAACTCATAGTATTGACTATGAAGAAACATTTTCGCCGGTTGCATGATTAAATCCATTTAGATTATGCTTGCAATTGCTGCATATCATGACTATGAGATTTGGCAAATGGATGTCAAAACGGCTTTCCTAAACGGAAACCTTGAAGAGGATGTGTATATGACACAACCCAATGGTTTCGTTCTTGATGTACAAGCTAATAAGATATGCAAGTTGCAAGGGTCCATTCATGGGTTTAGGGTTTAAGGTTTAAGGAAGGCTGCACGACGAAGCCTAAATGCAGGGCCCAAAAGTAATAAAGGAGCATGTCAACTTGATGCGTTTATAGAGGCTTAGAGTGAGTTGTAATTCTTCTAAACAACACAAACATACAAAACACACTAAAACACATGAACTAGATAAAGTAAAGGATAAATTAAAGATAATATACAGCAAATAACAAGACAAAGTAAAGGTAAGTGCCAATGATCTCCAAAGCGTAAAGGCTACACCATCGACTATGGAACATCACTAACAAGACAGAAGCCAAATTCATAATGCTTAAAGGCAACACCACCGACCAAGGGTCTCCAAAACGTAAGGGCAAGGCCATTGATTTTGGATTCCACCACTAATCATGGCAAGAACTTGGATAAAGGAAAAATTATAAAACTCTCTCAAGAGCTCTCACATTTTCATTTCCAAAAATTTAACTCTCAACTTTTATTGCAATTAAGGAGAAGACCCCTTGATATAGGGTCACATTTGATGCCACACAGGAGAGAGAATTACAAAGTCAAATTCAAGATAATAATAAACTATGAGACACATTTTAATTAGCCACCCTAAATGTCCCCTAAAAGCCAAAATGGCTACAAACATAAGTAAGAATCTTTGACCTAGAAATTTCCTAAAATGATAAGGAATATGGAGCTGTCAAGGATGACAACCTTGTCTTTGCCAAATTGGGAATGTCTTGAGCTGCCCATGTCATAATCTTGTCCAGTCCATTAAATGCCTCCATATGCATATGTTTGACTAGCCTTTGTTCCCTCCATTTTAACTTGAAAATCTTGGCTCCAACTATTCAAACTATACCCAAATAAATGGATTGGGCCTATTGGATCAACAATTGAGGGGCTTGGATGAAATGGGCTTAACTTGAGCTCATCTTGCTACATTCCTTCTCCTTGGGCTGAATTGACTATGGGTTTGGATTTGCCTTGCAATGTTACATCAACTTGGGCCGATTTGCTTCTAGAAATATGAATGGATTTTCCCATGAACATTGCTTGGCTCATATAAAGATTAATGGGCTGCCTTGAATGTGAATTCGCATCACAACTTAAAACAGTGGTAACTTTTGATTCAAGAGGACTTACTATGCTCGTAAGGTATCAACGGAAAGCTCATTTCGAGCCAAACAACGAGGTATGTCTAGCACAAGAATACCTTGAGAGGGCTGGGTGTTGGAAGCCCAAACACAAGTTCCAAAAGTCCTAAATGGGCACATCAACTTAAAACGGCCATAACTTTTGGTTCGGGAGAACTTACAGGGCCCGTATGGTATCAACGGAAAGCTCGTTACAAGCACGACGTAAAACGTCTAGCACAAGAATTATTGGAGAGGACCACAGGTCTGATACCCAAATGCAAGGCCCAAATTAATCCGGGAGGAGTTACAAACGAGCCCGTAAGATATCAATGGAAACCTCATTTCGAGCCTGACATAAAACGTCTAGCATAAGACTTCCTGGATAGGGCTGCACATCGGAATCTTGGATGTAAAGCCCGAAAGTCCTAAATGGGTATGTCAACTTAAAACGGCTCTAACTTTTGATCGGGAAGGAGTTACAGAGCCCGTAAGGTATCAACAAAAAATTTGTTTTGAGCCCATAAGGTATCAAGCTAAAGCTCGTTTTGAGCCCATAAGGTATCAACGGAAACCTTGTTTCATGCTCGCTATAGAATGTCTAGCAAAAGAATTCCTTGAGAGGGCAACGCGTTAAAAGCCCAAACGTAGGGCCCAAAAGTCCTAAATGGGCATGTCAATTTAAAACGGCCATAACTTTTGATACAGAAGGAGTTACAGGGTCCACGAGACATCAACAGAAAGCTTGTTTCAAGCCCAACAACGTGGTACATTTAGCAAAATAATTCCTTGAGATGTCTGCACATAAGAAGCCCAAACGCAAGGTTGAAAAGTCTTAAACAACCATAAATTTTTATCTATGAGGACTTATGGGGACTGTAAAATATCAACGGAAAGCTTGTTTTGAGCCTAACAATGTGGCATGACTAGCACAAGATGTTCGAAAGAAAGATGCGTGTCAGAAGCCTAAATGTCCTAAATGGGCATGTTAACTTAAAATGGTCATAACGTTTGATCCGAGAGGAGCTACGGAGCCCGTAAGATATCAACGAAAAGCTCATTTCGAGCACATTGTGTCGAAAATTCCTAAATGGGCACGTCAACTTAAAACGATAGTAACTTTTGGTCCGAGAGGACTTGTGGGGCCCAAAAGGTATCAACAGAAACCTCGTTACAAGCTCGACGTAGAACATCTAGCACAATAATTCTTGGAGAGGGCTATAGGTTAGAAGCCCAAACGCAAGGCCCAAAAGTCCTAAATGGGCATGTTAACTTAAAAGGGCCATAAATTTTGATCTGAGAGGAGTTATAGGGGGGCTCGCAAGATATCAATGGAAAGCTAGTTTCGAGCCCGACATAGAATGTCTAGCACAAGACTTCTTAGATAGGGCTGTGCATCAGAATCTTGGACACAAAGCCCAAAAGTCTTAAATGGGCATGTCAAATTTAAACGGCCATAACTTTTGATCCAAGAGGAGTCGTTGGGCCTGTAAGATATAAATAGAAAGCTCGTTTTGAGCCCAGTAATGTGGCATGTCTAGTAGAAGAGTTCCTTGAGAGGTCTGCATGTCAGAAGCTTAAATGCAAGGCCTAAAAGTCCTAAATATGCATGTCAACTCAAAACGACCGTAACTTTTGACCTGGGAGGAGGTACGGGGCCCGTAAGATATCAACAAAATTTTTTTTGAGGCTAACATACAACATCTAGCACAAGATAATCTGGAGTGGGCTACACGACAAATGGCATACCTATTTAGGACTTTTGGGCCTTGTGTTTGGGCTTCCGACACCCAGTCCTGTCCAGTATTCTTGTGCTAGATGTACCGTGTTGTTGGGCTCAAAACAAGCTTTCCGTTGATGTATTACAGGCCCTGTAACTTCTCCAGGATAAAAAATTATCACCGTTTTAAATTTACATGCCCATTTAGGACTTTTGGACATTGCATTTAGGCTTCTGACCTGCAACCCCCTCTAATATATCTTGTGCTAGATGTTGTGCATTGGCCTCAAAATGTACTTTTCATTGATATCATATGGCCTTGTAACTCCACCCAGATCAAAAGTTATGGCCGTTCTAAGTTGAGATGCCCATTTTGGACTTTTGGGCCTTACGTTTGAGCTTCTCACATGCACCCCTCTCCAAAAATTCTTATGCTAGACCTACCACATTGTTAGGCTCAAAACAAGATTTTGGTTTATATCTTACAGGCCCCGTAAGTCCTCTCGGATCAAAAGATATGGTTGTTTTAGTTGACAAGCCCATTTAGGGCTTTTGGGCCTTGTGTTTGGGCTTCTAACATGCAGTCCTCTCAAGGAATTCTTTTACAAGACATGCCAATTGTTGGGCTCAAAATGAGGTTTTTGTTGATCTTTCGGGCCCCACATCTCCTCATGGATAAAAAGTTATGGTTGTTATACTTTGACATGCTCATTTGGGACTTTTGGTCCTTACGGGTGGGCTATTGACCTGTAGGCCTCTCATGGAATTCTTGTGGTAGATGTGCCACATTATTGGGCTCAAAACAAGTTGTCCGTTTGTATCTTACGAATCCCTTGTAACTCCTTCCAGATCAAAAGTTATGGTCATTTCAATTTGACATTCCCACCATTTACAACATTTAGGCCTTACATTTGGGCTTCTGATGTGTAAACCTCTCCAGGAAATCTTGTGCTAGACATGCCATGTTGTCAGCCTCAAAATGAGCTTTCTGTTGATACTTAACAACCTCCGTAACTCCTATCGAATCAAAAGTTATGGTCGTTTTAAGTTGACATGCCCATTTAGGACTTTTGGGCCTTGTGCTTGGGCTTCTGACACCCAACTCTATCCAAGAATTCTTGTGCTAGATGTGCCACATTGTTTGCTCAAAACAAGCTTCTGATGATACCTTACAGGTTCTGTAACTCCTCCCGGATCAAAAGTTATGGTTTCTTTCCGTTATGATATCAACGAAAAGCTTGTTTTTAGCACAACAACATGGCACATCTAGCATAAGAATTCTTGGAGAGAGTTCGGTCTCAAAAGCCCAAACGCAAGGCCCAAAGTCCTAAATGGGAATGTCAACTTAAAACGGCCATAACTTTTTATCTATGAGGAGTTACAGGGACCGCTAGATATCAATCGAAAGCTTGTTGTGAGCTTAATTATGTGGCATGTCTAACACAAGAATTCTTGGAGAGGTTGTACATCAAAAACCCAAACGCAAGGACCAAAATTTCAAATGGGCAAGTCAACTTAAAACGGCCATAATGTTTGATTCGGGAGGTGTTACGGGGCCCATGAGATATCAATAGAAAACTCGTTTCAAGCCAAATAATGTGGCACGTCTAGCAAAATAATTCTTGGAGAGGGCTGCACGTTAGAAGCCCAAACGAAAGCCCAAAAGTGTAAATGGACAAGTCAACTTACAACAGCCATCAATGTTTTGAAACCTGAATCGAGAGGTGACCCGTTCAGGCGACCGGGCCACAGGTTGAGTGGTTTGACTGATTCGACTGTTAGGTCAAACCAATGATGTCATCATGATGATGTCAGCAACAAAACCTTGTCCAATGTTTAAAATTTTTTATAATGAAAACCTGCTTCTTATAACAATCTCTAAAATGAAAGATGGAAAAGAAGAGAAAGCAAAAAGAAGCAAAGTGGTCCCAAATTAAACAGTGCTGTAGGCATTAGGCAGGCTAATATACTTCTAAAATGTTAAATTCAACCACACATGGACACTCTTGCTAGCTTAAACTGGCCAGATCCCACAACCAAAAAGCTACATCCATTCATTCAAACTTAGTTTATGATCACTACAAGAATTTAATGTGAGGAATTATATTGGTCACCAGGTTGGTCACATTAATTTTATTTTAAGCAAATTTTGTTCTGCAAAATTAATGCAGAAATTCTTAAGAAAAAGATGAGTTTGAGATGAATTTTCAAGAAGATGGAAATGAGAAATCTTCCAAGAGGAGTTAAAATATGATTCGAAAAAGGCAAAAGATTAAAAGTGAAGATTTTATGTCACAAATCCAAGCAAGAAGGAAGATTTCCAAATACTGCTTTAGACTTTTTGTAACGCCCGCTTGAGGTACGTAACTCATATTGGCTCATTTTGCCCTTAAAGTTGTTTTTGTGCCCTTAGTTAAATGTGTATGTGTTGAAATTGCTTGAATGCCCTGAAATTGGCGAAGATTCGACTGAAAATTCTTATGAGTTTCTAGAAAATTCTTATGAGTTTCTAGAGAATTCTTCCTTTGGGGCACAATGACCATTTTACCCCTAATTAGCAGGAAAAGTGGGGAGTGAAATGCAAGGAAATTGCATGGAGAATAGTTTAAATGGGGGTGCATTTGCAAAGAATTAAAGGACAAAGTTGGAATTCCTAAGAAAGAGTTAAGGGTAAAACGGGAAAGAGTGGAGAAAATATGAGATATTAAGGGTTTAGCTTTAGAAACCCTTTCATTCTTTCTTTTCCACCGCCACTTCCATCCTTCAATTCTCTCAAGCTTTCATTCAATTTTTCCAAGGATTTTTGGAGGGCTTTTGGCTAGAAGTTGATAAAAGTTGATCCTAAACACTTAAAGGTAAGAATCCTTACTCTAGATGTGAATTTTTATTGGTGTAAGAGTAGGATCCTTACTAAGTTTGTGTTTAAGGTTTAAGAGAAAGCATCATGCCATCAAGAGTAGAGAGCTTAAGTGGATTCTACTTGAGTCTAAGGTAAGTAAATCCACCTAAGTTGTGATTTGCATGATTGAGTGATGTGTATAGATTTGTATATGATTAATGCTTGAATTTTTATGTTTGAAATGAGTTGATGGATTTATGAATGAGTTCAATGTTGATTTATGGAGAGATTTCCACCATGAGAAGGGTGGATTGTGTTGATAAAATTTGATAAAAGTATGGATAGATTTAGAAGAATTTGAGAGGAATATTTGAAGTGTGTTTTCTTTGCAGGATGTGTGATGATTTAAAGGAGTTGAACTCCAATTTTTGATGGTTAAGAAAGAAGTAGGATTATAATTAGAGTAGAGTTTATGTATGCACATGAGTTATTTGATGAAATGCCTAAGTGAAAACTGCCCTGTCACAGCTATAACCTTGTGAGTGAAATTTGGGCATCTTACAGATTTAACTAGGTTGAGACTAAAACATAAACGTTATAGCCCTGTCTCTAAGCTTTAAAACGAGACAAAAATCGTAGCAATCCGATGTGTATAACTCAAGTTATGCCTTCTTTAGTGTGACCTGTGCAGAATGACTATCTTGATGCAACATTGCATTTGTGCATTTCATGAGTGCATTAATGAGCATGAATCATCCATATGCATTAATTATGCATTAGAGAAAGAGTAGAAAAATAGTAGAGAACTTTGAGTGTGAGCTTTATTAAGAGAAAAGAGAGAAAAAGAGAAAAGAGAATAGGTTGTGCGATGGGGAACCCGTGAGTGTAGAATTACCCGCATGTAAACCGCTGTGAAAGAGCGGTCTCCGCCATGAGAGAGCGGAATGAGAATGAGAAAAAGAATTCATATAGCCCATAAGAATACATG
This sequence comes from Pistacia integerrima, assembly GCA_026225825.1. Taxonomy (NCBI): domain Eukaryota; kingdom Viridiplantae; phylum Streptophyta; class Magnoliopsida; order Sapindales; family Anacardiaceae; genus Pistacia; species Pistacia integerrima. The sequence continues at coordinate 10,737,110 of CM047741.1, read as the reverse complement.
CAGATGAGGGCTATACACGAGAGAGAGTACACTCACATGGCCAAGGGTTCCGAATCCATGCATCAACCAAGACTGATCGGCAAAGAATAAGAGAAAGAATGAGAAAGAATCAGAATGAGAAAGAATAAGAATAAGAAAGAATAATAATAAGAAAGAATAAGAATAAGAAAGAATAAGAATAAGAAAGAATAAGAATGAGAAAAGGATAAGATAAGAGTAGAAAGAAAAGAAAAGAGAGAAAATGCATTACTTTGCATTAGTGCATATGCATCTCATCCATGCATGTTATCATGATATCCCTCATGGGTGATGAGAATAGAAAGAAAGAAAGAGCCGAGAGAAAGAAAGAATAGAAAGAAAGAAAAGAACAGTGAGAACTAGAAACAGAGAAAGAACAAGAGAGATAGTAATAAGAGAAAGTGACAAGAGTAAGGAAAGAATTGAAGAGTGATACACGGGGATAGTGGAGTAAAGGATTTACTTACTAAGCATCTTTATGCTCACCCCGTTGTTTTCTATGTTTTTGCAGGACATAGGTGAGGACGTGGTCGGATGGACGTCGGCAAGCGGGGAGACTTGGCTACACTGTCCACTGTTTTGAGAGTCTTTTTGTACAAATGATATTGTACTATGTAAAGAATGTATATATTAAGTAAAGAAAATTTTTGGGCCCAACTATTTTGATAAGTATACTTGTATTTCTATTAATATATTGTATGAATATGATAGTAGAAAGAAATCATTACACTTTTCAACTGAAATTTCTCAACTTTCCCACACTTTCTCAGCAACCAAACAAAATTCAATCACCAAAACCTTAACCATTCTTCTATCCAAACTGAACCAAAATTCCCAGTTTTATTAGCGTTTTCCCAGTAATCAAACACAATTCACCCACCAAAACCCACAATCAAACGCAAAAAATAGAAGAAGAAAAAATCCCAATTCTAGAAACCCAAAAAACCATCAACATGACATAACACAACATGTAAAAAATAAATCACAATCAACCAATCACAAAATCACAACAAGATCTAAAAGAGACAACAAAAACAAAAAGGAAGGAGAAAAAGAAAGAGAGATCTTGCAGAAGCTCTTCAAGTTCGTTACTTGGTTGAATAATAAAGCTTGAAATCAAAGATTAGAATTCAGAAATTGAAGGAAGACGTAGACGGAAGCTCATAGATGGCGGATGTGAAAGGGTTGAAGTCGAATGAAGGAGAAAGGGTTAAAATTGTTTTTAGGGATTTTGAGTCTTGATACTTATTGGATCGGATTTGTTGTCGATTCAGGCTAGACAGTCTGATAACAAAGAATCCGGGCTTCAAAATGGTCCAATGTTAAATACTGGGTTTTTATCCTTTGTGAACCGAAAATGTGAATGAAACTTGGTCGGACCGGTTGGATCGGTTGGTCCGATCCGGGTTTCAGAACATTGACGGCCATAACTTTTGATCCAGGAGGAGTTACGATGTTAGTGAGATATCAACAGAATGCTCATTTTGAGCCAAACAATATACTACATCTAGTAAAAGAATTTTTGGAGAGGGCTACACGTCAAAAGCCCGAACACAAGGCCCAGAAGTCCTAAATGAGCATGCCAACTTAAAAAGGCCATAACTTTTGTTTTAGAAGAGTTACGGAGCCCGTATGATATCAACAAAAAGCTTGTTTTGAGCCCAACAACGTGGTATGTCTAGCACAAGATTTCCTGGAGAGGGCTGCAAGTCAGAAGCTCAAAGACAAGGCCAAAAAGTCCTAAATGGACATGTCAATTTAACATGGCCAAAACTTATGATCCGGGAGGTGTTACAGGATCCGTGAGATATTAACGCAAAGTTCATTTCGAACCCAACAATGATGCATATATAGCATAAGAATTCCTTGAGAGGTTTGTGCATCAGAAGCCCAAACACAAGGGCCAAAAGTCCTGAATGGGCGTGTCAACTTAAAACGGCCATACCATTTTATCCAGAAGGAGTTACGAGGCCCGTAAGATATTAACGAAAAACTTGTTTTAAGCGTAACAATGTAGTACATCTAGTAAAAGAATTTTTAGGGAGAGATGTGCGTTAGAAGCCCAAATGTAAAGCCCAAAATTGTAAATGGGCAAGTCAACTTAAAACGGCTATAAGTTTTGATTCAGTAGGATTTACGGGGGCTGTGAAATATCAACGGAAAGCTCATTTCAAGCCAAACAATGTGACACATCTAGCAAAAGAGTTCCTATAGAGCGTTGCGCATCAGAAGCGAAAACGCAAGGCCCAAAAGTCTTAAATGGGCATGCCAACTTAAAACGGCCATAACTTTTGATCCGGGAGGAGTTACTAGACCTATAAGATATCAACAAAAAGCTCACTTCAAGGCCGATGTAGAACGTCTAGCACAAGAATTCTTGGAGAGGCCTGCATATCAGTGCGCAAATGCAAGGCCCAAAAGTCCTAAATCGGCTTGTCAAATTAAAATAGCCATATCTTATGATTCGAGGAGTTATGGGGCCATAAGATATCAACAGAAAGCTTGTTTCGAGCCAAAAGATATGTTACATCAAGCACAGGAATTACTAGAGAGAGTTGCATGTTAGAACCCCAAATGCAAGGCCCGATAGTCTTAAATAAGCGTACATACTTAAAGAGCCATAACTTTTTATCCAGGAGGAGTTACTGCGCCCGTAAGATATCAATGAAAAGCTCATTTTGAGCCGATGTAGAACGTCTAGCACAATAATGCCTTGACACGCTATGCATTGGAAGCACAAACGCAGGGCCCAAAAGTCCTAAATGGGCATGTCAACATAAAAAGGCCATAACTTTTTATCCAGAAGGAGTTCGAGTCCCGTTAGATATCAACGAAAAGCTTGTTTTGAGTCCAATAATGTGGCACCTCTAGCACAAGAATTCTTAGAGAGGGTAACATATCAAAAGCCCAAAGGGAAGGTCCAAAAGTTCTTAATGGGCCTGTCAAATTAAAACTGCCATAAGTTTGATCCTGGAGGAGTTACAAGGCCCATAAGATATCAAAGGGAAGCTCACATTAAGCCCAACAACATGGCACATCTAGCACAAGAATTAGATGATAGGGTTGCGTGTCAGAAGCCCAAATGCAAGGCATAAAAGTCCTAAATGGGCATGTCAACTCAAAACGTAACTTTTGATCCAAGAGGAGTTACGAGGCCCATAAGATATCAGCAGAAAGTACTTTTCGAGCCCAATGTGGAATGTCTAGCGTAAGAATTCCTAGAGAGGGCTACACGACATAAGGCTAAACTAGGGGTCCAAAAGTCCTAAATGGGCAAGCTAACTTAAAACGGTCATAACTTTTTATCCGAGAGGATTTACGAGGTTTCTAAGATATCAACGAAAAGCTTATTTTGATCCCAACAACATGGCATGTCTAGCACAAGACTTACGAGATAAGGCTACGGATAAGAAGCAAATACACATGGCCAAAAAGTCCTAAATGGGCATGCCAACTTAAAACGATCATAACTTTTGATCTGGGAGGATTTACGAGTCAATAAGATATCAGTGAAAAGCTCATTTCTAGCTCAACGATGTGGCATGTCTAGCACAATAATTTCTAGAGAGGCTACATGTCAGAAGCCCAAACTCAAGGCCCAAAAGTCCTAAATGGGCATGTCAACTTCAACCGGCCATAACTTTTGATACGGGAGGAGTTATAGGGTTCGTAAGATATCAATGGAAAGCTTGTTTTGAGCCCAACAACGTGGCATGTCTAGGACAAGAATTTTTGTGGAGGACAACACGTCAGAAGTCCAAACACAAGGCCCAAAAGTCCTAAATAGGAATGTCAACTTAAAACGGCCATAACTTTTGATTCGAGAGGAGTTATAGGGCTCATAAGATATCAGTGGAAAGCTCGTTTCAAGCACAAAAACATGGCATGTCTGGCACAAGAACTACTGGAGAAGGCTGAACATCAAAAGCACATAGGCAAGGCCCAAAAGTCCTAAATGGATATGTCAATGTAAAACAACCATAACTTTTGATTCAGAAGGACTTACGGGGCCCGTAAGATATGAACAGAAAGCTCATTTTGAAGCCAACGTAGAAGGTCAAGTACAAGAATTATTGGGTAAGGCTACACGTCAGAAGCCCAAACGTAAGGCACAAAAGTCCTAAATGGGCACGTCAATTTGAAGTGGCTAGATCTTTTGATTCGAGAGGAGTTACGGGGCTCATAAGATATCAACAGGAAGCTTGTTCTAGGCCCAAAAATGTAGCACATCTATCACAAGAATTCCAAGGGAGGTCTACACGTCTAAAGTCCAAACACAAGGCCCAAAAGTGCTAAATGGACATGTCACCTTAAAATGACCATAACTTTTGATCTATGAGGAGTTATGGGGCCTGTAGGATATCAACGAAAAGCTCATTTCTAGCTCAACAACATGGCATGTCTAGCACAAAAATTCCAAGAGAGGGCTATTTGTCTAAAAATCCTAAATGTGCATGTTAAATTAAAACAGTCATAACTTTTGATATGGGAGGAACTACGGGGCCCGTACGATATCAACAGAAAGCTCACATCGAGCCTAACATCAAATGTCTGGCATAAGAATTATTGAAGAACAGGCATCAGAAGGCCAAACTCAAGGCCCAAAAGTCGTAAACGAGCATGTTAACTTAAAAAGACAATAACTTTTGATTGGGAGGAGTTACGGTGCCCGTAAGATATCAACAGGAAGCTCGTTTTGAGCCCGATGTAGAACATCAAACACAATAATTCCTCGATAGAGCTACACATCAGAAGCTGAAACACAAGGCTCAAAACTCCTAAATGGGCATGTCAACTTTAAACGACAATAACTTTTGATTCGGGAGGAATTACAAGGCCCTTAAGATATCAACGAAAAGCCTATTTCGAGCCTAACAGTGTGACACATCCACCACAAGAATTCTAAGAGAGGTTGCATGTAAAAGGCCCAAACGGAAGGTCTAAAAGTCCAAAATGGTCATGTCAACTTAAAATGGTCATAACTTTTGGTTCGGAAGAAGTTACGGGGCCTATAAGATATTAGTAGAAAGCTCTTATCGAGTCCAACAATATTGTACATCTAGTACAAGAGTTCATGAAGAAGGTTGTGCACCAGAAGTCCAAACCCAAGGCTGAAAAGTCCTAAATAGGGGTGTCAAATTAAAAAAGCAATAAATTTTGATCCAGGAGGAGTTATGGGGCCCATAAGTTATCAACGGAAAGAAATTTATGAGCCCAACAGCGTGGCATGTCTAGCACAAGAATTCTTCAAAATTGCTTCATGACAGAACCCCAAAAGCAAGGCCTAAAAGTCCTAAATGGGTATGTCAACTTAAAACGGTCATAACTTTTTATCTGGGAGGAGTTTTGGGGCCCATAAGATATCAACGAAAAGCTCTTTTCGAGGACAACAACGTCACATAACTAGAACAAAAATTTCTAGAGAGGGCTACATGTTATATGCCCAAATACAAGGCCCAATAGTCCTAAATGAGCATGCATATTAAAAGGGCAATAACTTTTAATCCGGGATAGTTACAAAGCCAGTAAGATATCAACAAAAAGCTCTTTTTGAGCTGATGTAGATCTCTTAGTACAAGAATTCTTGGAGAGGGCTACGCATCAGAAGCCCAAACGTAGGGCCTGAAAGTCCCGAATGGGCATGTCAACGTAAAACGGCCATAATTTTTTATCTAGGTGGAGTTATGGGGCCTGTAAGATTGTTAGTTGCTGTATGGGGTTTATGCAGCAGAAATTAAAACAATCCCCATCAACAACCATAAGCCCTAGATCCTTATACTCCGTTTTTATGTTATTAGCATGTAAAATGGAATTAAAACAATACATTCCAGACTTCATACCAGCATTAGAAGACTCATTCTTTCGATGCGAATTGCTACCACTCTAAGACGAGAGAGAACTCTCGATATATATATATATGAAATTCATATTTAAATTTGAATTTGAAATATGCCATGTGGAATTACCTTGTGATGGTAATTAAACATTTCATTAATCTATTATGGAATATATATATATATATATATATATATGAAATTCATATTTAAATTTGAATTTGAAAGATGCTATGTGGAATTACCTTGTGATGGTAATTAAATATTTGATTAATCTATTATGGAATATATTAATTCAAATTCCATAATAATTAGGGTTTTAGATTTGCTCTATTTAAGTGCAACTAAAAATAAAATAAAGTAATACAATTATTCTAAAAACCCTAGCCATCCACTCTTTCTCTTTCTCACTCTCCGAAGCCGTGGTCAGCCATTGTTGTGGAAGAGAATCCTTGAACCTTGCGGTTTCGGCTAGCACTTTGAAAATTTAGGTGATCATCATCCTGTCTTTGTACGGATATATAAACTATATATTTAAATACATAATCTTACTAATTTTAATTTCCATATGAAATTAAATATAGGCAACAACCTCAGCAAATTTAATTGCACTATGAGATTACCAAAATGCCCTTTCATCTTAAAAGATGAAAATACCCCTCTCACTTGTTTATCCTTAATTTGTCTTCTATGTGTGTGACCAGAAGGCTTCTCATCATATCGGTAGTGAGTAGTATTGCGATTGACATCCAATCGTTCGTCTCACTAAACACAGACCAAGATTACCCTATAGAAAGGCATCATGGCCACCCGATAGATTTGGATTCAATGAAACAGCTTACCTATCAATGATATGGTTACCGTGCAATCCAATCCTTTCATCATCTATTATCTAATCAAGGCCGAGGTACAGAAGTTGTGTCAACCTTGGATATCCTTGATATCTTGATATTTGGTTATTGGACCAACGATCAGAATTAGATTGGATTGAGCTACATGTCAATCCTACTGTGGCCAAAGATTTTGTGTCATTGCCAATTACCGAATTGCTTAGTGAGATAATTTATCCCGTACCTGTGAGTGATGAATCCTTTGTCAATCCACCATAGCCTTGATACACTTTTCAATGTAGCCAATCACTACCGTTTTGATAGCTCTAAATAGAACTACATTGGGCTAGTGTCAAACTACACCAATTGGTGCACAAGGCACTCTAGTGATCTCAAGTCTAAGGATCACATGCACTACCATTCGTTAGAGGATTTATTCCACAATCATTGGGGTTACCATTTATGTGGAATCCTCTGGTGTTGGAGTAGGTGCCCTAGAGCCAATCAATTATTGTAGAATTGACTCTTTGTAATAATGTTCATTAATCAATAATAAAAGGCATCTTATTCTATATCGCGTAAATCATTATTATTGCAATATGTACTGATATATGTCCTTAGAATGGTAGAACCGTAACGAGGGTATCAAGTGTTTCAAATCTTGATAGTGAGAACCCTATGAGCACATATGGTGGCCATTCTAGAAACGTTTGTAGCCCTAGTATTATTCTAAAGTAAGGGCACAGATAATACAGTAAGGCTATCATAGTGTTGAACGACCACTGCGAAAGGCGGTGATCTCACTTGTCAAGGTTGTTTGGTGACAACCTGGTGCAACACATGGGTGCTTGCTATAGGCGATTACACCGCAGCAAGTTCACTGGACTGACCCACCAGAAGATTCCATATGGATGATAACCCCAGTGTCTATGGAAGAAATCCTCTAACGAATGGTGGTGCATGTGATCCTTAGACTTGAGATCACCGGAGAGCCTTGTGCACCTATTGGTGTAGTTTGACACTAGCCTAACGCAGTTCTTTTCAGAGCTGTCAATACGGTGGTGATTGGCTGCATCAAGGAGTGTATCAAGACTATGGTGGATTGACAGAGGATTCATCACTCCCGGGTATGGGAGAAAGTTATCTCACGGCGCAATTCAGTATATGGCAATGACACTAAAACTGTGGCCACAGTGGGATTGAGTTGTTGCTCTATCTAGTTTATAATACGGGTTATTGGTCCAGGAACTGAATAAATAATATCGAGAGTAACCGAAGGTTGACATTATTTCTATGCCTTCGTCTCGTCGAGATAACGTATGATGAAAGGATCGAATTGTACGGTAACCATATCGTTGAAAGGTAGCTACTTTCCTGAATCCGAATTTATCGGGTGGCCATGATGTCTTGCTAGGGGCCAATCTGCCAATCTTGGTCTGTGTATTAGTGAGATGATTAATTGGTGTTAATCGCGATACTATACACTATCGATATGATGAGGAGCCTATGGGTCACACACATAGAAGATAATTTAAGATCCAAGAAGAAAGAAGGGTGTTTTCGTCTTTTAAGGCGAAAGGGTATTTTGGTAATTTCATAGTGCAATTAAATTTGCTGAGGTCGTAGCCTTTATTTAATTTGTTAGAAAAATTAAATAAGTGAAATTACGTTTAAATGTGTGTTCGCACATATTTAAATATATTATCATTTTTGTTAAATGTTAATATATATTTAAATATATATATTAATTGATTTTAATTGAGATAATGATGGAAAATAAAATAAATCAAATTGGGAGTGTTTGGCAACATGGGGCGTTTGGGTTGGAGCCCAAGCCTATTCCGTATGGGATTAGGGCAAATTGTTTTTAATATAAAAAGAAAAGTGTGTGATTTTTTAGTGATGATTTTTTTCTTTGGAAAAACAAAACACACAGCCCCTCTCTTCCACTCCCACGGCAGTAACACCCATTGCCTGTAATGCCCCACTTGAGGTACGTAGTTGTTGTTTCTTCCTTTGCTCTTATTTAAGTTGGTTTTTGGTAATATTGAGTGTTGTGTAGTATACTTGCCCTGAAATTGGTTGAAAACAGAAGAAGTTACATTTCGCCGGTGCAACTTAGGCCGGGCGAAGAAGAATCTTCGCCGCGGCGAAGAGGTGTTGAAGCCACGGGGGAAGCTGCTGGACAGTTTCGCCACGGCGACAGATTGCTTCGCCGCGGTGACAGGCCGATTAAAATGTTGGATAAGTTTTAGATATTTTCTTCCCTAAGGGCAATTTGACCATTCTACCCCTAATTAGCAGGAAAAGTGGGGAGTAAATTGTAAGGATTTTTCATGGAGAATATGTTGATATGGGGGTGAGTTTGTAATGAATCAAAGGATATAGATGGAATTCCCAAAGAAGAGTAAGGGCAAAATGGGAATGCTTGGGTATAAATTTCATTAAAAGGAATTAAGAGTAAGCAAACCCCTCATTCTTCTTCTTCAACGCCACTTTCTTCTCTTGTTTCCTCTCAACTTCTCTTTTCTTTTGATCAAGGAGTTCCAAGGGGTTTTTGAAGTGATTTGGGATAGAAAAGCAACCTAAGGCTTCCTAAGGTAAGGATTCCTACTTAAGTTGTGTGATTTGTGAGTTTTATGATATATTGAAATTTGAGGGTTTTTGTTCTTTTGGTTAAGAGTAGAGGAAAAGTCAAGCAAACCCAGTGAAAGGAAGAGTTGGTGAAGTCTCTCCATAACAAAGTAAGTAAACCCCAACCCAAGTTGAGATTTAAGAATTCTCTTGATTAGGGTTTTGGTAGAAATGATGTATGTATGTGATATACATGTGATATGCCATGTATGGAGGTTTAAATAGAGATTTCTATGCTTTGTGAATGTTTAGACCTTGCAAATATGAGAAATGAGATGTTGGGTTGGAAAGGTAGTTTGAGATGGAATTGAAGGGGTATTGTGAATCCCTTTTTGGAAGTGCTTTCTTTGACAGGTTTTGTGGCTATGTGAAGGGGTTTCTCCCCATTTTGGATGGTTAGAAAAAGATTTAGACTCATTGCTATAGTAGAGTTTTATAGTGCACATGAGTTGTTTGATGAAATGCCTAATAGAGGTTTGAGTATGAGTAGTGAACCTTAATTCTTGCAACATTGCATATTGGCATTTCATAAGTGCATTAGTGGAGATGAACCATCCATAGGCACTAATTGTGCATTGAAAAGTGACCTAAGAAAGGGTAGGAAAATTGTGTATGCAATTACCCCATGAGTAGAGAGCTTGATGGATGCACTACTCTAAGAGTAGAGAGAATGAAGAATGCTAGAATAGAATGAATTAGAAGAGTAGAATGGATGGGTTGATGCTTTGTGATCATCACCCGATAGTTATGGGAATCGGGTTGATGCTTTGTGATCACCACCCGAATAGCCCTTAGAGATGGGTCGATGCTTTGTGATCGTCACCCGATGAGTAGTAGAAATGGGTAGATGCTTTGTGACCACTACCCGGTTAGTTGTTAGATAAGTGGGTTGATGCTTTGTGATCATCATCCAACATTTAGTAGAAGTGGGCTGATGCTTTGTGATCATCACCCGACAGTGACTAGAGACGGGTTAATGCTTGGTGATCGTTACCCAAAAGTCATGAGAAACGGGTAGGTGCTAAGTGGTCTCCACCCGATAGTTAGGAAAAACCGAGTAGGTGCTTTGTGATCCCCACTCGGTAGTCATTGAGAACGTGTTAGTACTGTGTGAATTCCACCCGATAGTCATGAAGAGTGAGATGGTGCTGTGTGAACGCCATCCGGCCGTACCTCCGGTAAGATGAGGCCATGCTGTTTAGTAGAAACAGAAATAGAAACAGAAATAGTATAAGGAAAGAATTAAGAGTTATACATACGGGGACAGACTGATAGAGGGTTTTGCTTACTGAGCATTATTTTATGCTCACCCCGTTATTTTCCTTTGTGGATGCCAGGATCTAGGTGATGATGCAGTCGGAGGGGCGTCGGCAAGCGAGGAGGCAATAGCTACCTGTTTCCCTGTTTTGTCTTTTAAAGTGAATTTTTGTAAATCACACTCTTTGTGTATAAAAGACATATGATTAATAATGAAAAGAAAACTTTGGGCCCAATTTTCTATTGTTATTATGCATGCATTGTACTAGTTTTCAGCAGTTGTTACATTGCCCAAAATCAATTTCAATTGATTTGTTTTTCTTCTTAATCTTGAAGCCAAAGAGGATCTAGCAAATCCCTCTTTGGTTCTTTTAAGATTGTCTTCGTGTGGACTAGGCAGGTTCGATCCTACACTTGGATCGGTAGTAAAACATTCGTCGAAAAATTTGGAGGAGCCTCCAACGTGCGTTTGTTTCTCTTAACTCATGTTTAATATTTCTGCAGATTCTTATGATGATAAAATTGTAAAATTATACCCTTGATCTTGGCTCATGTAAACGATCCCTGAGTTATATTTTTGTTGTTTCTTTTGCGTATACGGGACCATTTACTAACATCTGGTGGGTTTGTCCAGTGATCTCGCCTATGACAAGCACCCATGTGTTGTACCAGGTTGTCGACAAACAACCTTAACAAGTGAGATTAGTCACTGTCTTTCGACAGGGTCGTTCAACACTAAGATAACCTTACCGTATTATCTGTGTCCTTATCTAGAATAATATTGGGGCTACGGGCGATTCTAGAATGGCCACTGATGCGTGCAAATGCAACACCTAATTTTACCTCACTAAATTCGAATGCAAAGTTGTGTAGTAGCAAAGAGCAAGTAAGGGTCTTTCCCGCAGAGGATTTGTGAACTCAATTAATTATCTACTTCAAACAAGGGTTTGTCACAAATTATAAAAACTCAACAAAAACTATCAAGCTAAAATTAAACAAAGTTAAACAATGAAACAATCACGAAAGAGATAAATAGGAGAAACTAGATTGAAGGTTTATTCGCCACCACTAGACATGAATTACATATAATAAAAGCACTCTTTAACTTTCTACCCTTTTAATCACATCAGCTTAGAAAATACCAAATGTTGATAAGTTCTATCTCTCCTTACTAAGTCGTTGGATTAGACACGGTCATAACCCAATTCCCTATTTATTAGATAACCTAGGATACGATCTCTAGATTCAAAGTAATAAAAGCATTAAGTTGCGAGAGACCTACTGAATCAAGGCTAAACTCATATGGTCGGTTTAGTTATCTTGAGTGATTATCTCCCATGTATGCAAGCATACACTTTACCACTAGTTGTTTATGTTAATAAAGCGATTCCGTACTAAACAACCTAAATTGGCATTAATAAATTAATCCTAACTATTTAATTGCGCACTTAAACAATTAAGACAATCGATCTAAACCCTATTCACAGAGAAATAATCACATAACCAAGAGGGATCACAATATAAGTAGATGTAGATTTTATTAACCACAAGACATGTCTAGGGCTTTGAGATCACCCTCAATCACAAAAGAATTAGTTCTTCTTGAATAAATATGAGAACATCATTGTATTATTCATAACAAATAATAATAACAAAGAAGAAGAAAAACTTAGTGAAACTTGGTTGGATTATTGAAGTTGATGATGATCTCCTCCTATTCTTCTTCTCCAAGCCTTCTTTAATCTCCATTTTTCTTCAGTTCTTGAATATCTTTGTTCTCTCTTTTTTTTATCTCTAAAAGAATTCCCCCAAAATAATGCTAAAAGAGTTCTATTTATATCCCATAAGGGTTAGGGTTTTGTTTTCCTTAATTCTAGTTAGTTTAGGACTCTTAAAACCCTATTTTCCTAGTAAAAAATGGAGGAAAAGTTCCCAGCTGTCGTGATTGTGCCACGGCACAGTAGCTACTGGAAAAAGTGTGCCGCGGCACAGTAGCTACAGGTCTTCTTCCCGTATCATTCCACTATTCTTCAGAGATGGTGATTTTTGAACTCGATAACGATGGAATTTGGAAAAGTGGTAAACATATGAAATGTAGCCCTTTCAATTAGATTTCCAACGGTCTATGAATAGTTGTAATCAGAGTTCTACAGCTCAAGATACTATCAAAATACTCAGGCATGCTCAAGCTGGAACGTAATCTAGAATCTTCTCTTTACTTCAACTTCCATAACTTCTTCAATTCAACTCTGATTCTCGATCCGTTTGTTTTCAGTCATCACAAATTCTCTCGCCAACATCATCTCTCATCCGAATATTATTTTTGAGCCTTATTTCCTGAAAACACAACAAAAATACCCGTGATCCCGAAAAGTGCCTTTATGAAACAATTAAGTTAATTCATGCGAATTAATCCTAATTTCCCACAAATGATACCTATAAACCACTAAGTATAAGTCTATTTTCAAGAACTTATCAGCCACCATATATGATCATAAGGTCCTCACTATCGAGATTTGAAACACTCGATACCCTCGTCACGGTTCTACCATTCTAAGGAGATACATTATACCATATAGTAAATATGAATTACATAATGAAGAAAATGCCTTTATTAATTATAAAAATTATTTACAAGAGTTAACATTTACAAAATGGATTGGCTCTAGGGTCCCTACTGTAACAATCTCCCACTTGTACGATAACGAATCATTCATATATTTAATATCGAATGACCTCAAGTGCCTTTCATGCTTCTACTTTGATAGAGCCTTAGTCAGTGGATCTAGGAGATTCTATTAGGAAACGGTCCATATACGCAGCGGAAAAACAAAAATCATAATACAAGGATCGTTCCCAAAGAGCCAAGATCAAAGGTATAATTTTACAGTTTATATTAATATAGAAATCTGTAGAAATTAATCATGAGTTTAGAAAACATACGCACGTTTGGAGGCTCCTCCAAATTTGTCAATAGACGTTTTTGCTATTGACCCAAGGGTAGGATCGAACCCACGTAATCCACACGAAGACAATCACAAAGAACTAAGGAGGGATTTGTTAGATCCTCCTTAGCTTTAAGATTAAAGAAGAAAAATCAAATGAATTGATTTTGGGCAAAATGGAATACTGTCGTGGGAGAGGAATTGGGGTTGTGAGGTTTTTCTTTTACAAAGGAAAAAGTAAATAATGAATCTCACACACTTTTACAATTATCTTTTTCTTTTACAGTGTTACTTTAATGCCCTATTCCCATATGGAATAGGCTTGGGCTCCAACCCAAAAACCCCATGTTACCAAACACTCCCAATTAGATATTTTATTTTGTTTCATCATTATCTCAATTAAAATCAATTAATATATATTTAATCTATATATTAACATTTAACAATAATGATGATTTAATTAAATATATGCGAACACATATTTAAACGTAATTTCACTTATTTAATTTTTCTAATAAATTAAATAAAGGCTACAATGTCAGCAAATTTAATTGCACTATAAAATTACCAAAATACCCTTTCACCTAAAAAGACGAAAACGCCCTTCTTTCTTCCTTAGTCTTAAATTATCTTCTATGTGTGTGACCCATAGGCTCCTCATCATAACGGCAGTGTATGGTATCGCGATTAACACCAATTAATCGTCTCACTAATACACAGACCAAGATTGGCCCCTAGCAAGGCATTATGGCCACCCGATAGATTCGGATTCAGCAAAGTAGCTACTCTCACGATATGGTTCTTGTACAATTCGATCCTTTCATCATACGTTATCTCGACAAGACGAAGGCATAGAAATAGTGTCAACCTTCGGTTACTCTCGATATTATGTATTCAGTTTCTGGACTAATGACCTGTATTATAATCCGAATAGAGCAACAACTCAATCCCATTGTGGCCACTGTTTTAGTGTCATTATCATATACTAAATTGCACCGTGAGATAACTTCTCCCATAACCGGGAGTGATGAATCCTCTGTCTATCCATCATAGTCTTGATACACTCCTTGATGTAGCCAATCACCACTGTATTGACAGCTCTAAATAGAACTGCGTTAGGCTAGTGTCAAACTGCACCAATCGGTGCACAAGACGCTCTGGTGATCTCAAGTCTAAGGATCACATGCACCACCATTCGCTAGAGGATTTGTTCCATAGACACTGGGGTTACCATCCATATGGAATCCTTTGGTGGGTCAGTCCAGTGAACTTGCTACGGTGTATTCGCCTACAGCAAGCACCCATGTATTGCACCAGGTTGTCACCAAACAACCTGGACGACAGGATCGTTCTACACTATGATAACCTTACCGTATTATCTATGCCCTTACTTCAGAATAATATTGGGGCTACGGACGTTTTTAGAATGGCCACCATATGTGCTCATAGGGTTCTCACTATGAAGATTTGAAACACTTGATACCCTCGTCACGGTTCTACCATTCTAAGGACATATATCAATACATATTGCAATAATAATGATTTACGAGACATAGAATAAAATGCCTTTTATTGATTAATGAACATTATTACAAAGAGTCAATTCTACAATAATTGATTGGCTCTAGGGCATCTACTCTAACAGATTGTCATCATTATGTACTTTGCAAATGTGCACAATTTTTCTCTCAACCATTTCTGTAATGAGATGAAATCGCCTGAGTATGTGTCTAGATTTCTGGTAAGACCATGTTTCCTTTTCTTGAGCTATCGCTCCATTGTTGTCATAATAGACATCTATTGGATCAATAATCGTAGGAACCACACCAAGTTTAGTGACAAACTTCTTAATCCAAACTACCTCTTTGGCCGTATCATACAATGCTATATACTCAATCTCTATTGTAGAGTCTGCTATAATGCTTTGCTTGGAGCTCTTCTAGCTCACTACAACTCCATTAAGACAAAATACAAACCCAGACTATGAGCGATAATCATCTTTATCTGTTTGGAAAGTAGCATCACTGTATCCTCTTACAGTAAGCTCATCTTCCCCTCCATAAACCAAGAACATATCCTTAGTCCTTTTCAGGTACTTAAAGATGTTCTTAACAACTATGCATTGGCGCTCACCTAGATCCAATTGATATCTACAACAAGTACTTAATGCACATGAGACATCAATTTGAGTACACATCATGACATACATGATGGATCCAATTACTGACGTATATGGAATCCTCTTCATTTTATCTCTCTCATCGTATGTTTTAGGACACATATCCTTAGAGAGATAGACACCATGTGACATCGAAAGAAATCCCTTCTTGGATTCTTCCATACTGAATCTGTTCAGTACCTTGTCTATATACGTACTCTAACTTGGACCAAGCAACCTATACAATCTATCATAATAGATCTTTATTCAGAGGAGGTAGGCTACTTCTCCTAAGTCCTTCATGGAGAAGCACTTGGATAACTAAGTCTTTATTGACTGTAAGTTCAGTATATCATTCAAAATCAGAAGTATGTCGTCAACATGCAACACCAAGAATGCCACTGCGCACCCACTTACTTTCTTGTTAACACATGGCTCATCTTCGTTCTTGATGAAACCAAAGTCTTTTATAACTTCATCAAAACGAATGTTTTAGCTCCTTGAAGCTTGCTTGAGTCTATAAATGGACCTCTACAACTTGCATATCTTATTAGCTTGTCTTTCAAGAACGAAACCATCAGGTTGTGTCATATACACATCTTCTTCAAGGTTTCTATTCAGGAAAGTTGTTTCGACATCCGTCTACCAAATCTCATAGTCATGATATGCACAATCGCAAGCATAATCCAGATAAGCTAAATCATGGCAACTAGCGAAAAGGTTTCTTCATAGTCAATGCCATGAATTTGTTTGAAACCTTTGGCAATCAATCGTGCCTTATAGGTATGCACCTTGCCATCCATGTCAATCTTCTTCTTGAAGACACATTTACACCCTATGGGTTTTAATCCTTTAGGTGGATCCACCAGAGACCATACTTGGTTCTAGTACATGGAGGCCAGTATGTCGCCATGTTGAGTCATGAGAAAACCATATATCTCGGGCTCTTGACGTACTCTTCTAGACCTACATAACTCCTATGCTACTTGAGGTGGTTCACTTTGATCCACGGATTGTGGAGTAACCTCCTCATGATGTTCAATCACTTCTTGTGGCACATCATCCCATCCTTCGTGTGATGTATCCTGTGGTTCTAGAACTTCATTGAGTTCTACTTTTCTCCCACCAGTACCTCCTAGAGGAAATTCCTTCTCTAAGACGACATCAATATGAGCGATAAAAACTTTGCGCTTTTCTAAGTGGTAAAAGTAGTATCCTTTGGTCTCCTTAGGATACCCCACAAATATACATTTATTAGATTTCGGGCCTAACTTGTTCAAAGTTAATTTCTTGACATAAACCTCGCAACCCCAAATCTTCAAATAACACAAGTTGGGCTTTTGCCTACTTCATAGTCCATATGGAGTCTTATCTATAGACTTTGACGACACATGGTTCAGTACATGAATCGCAGTCTCTTGGGCACAACCCCGGAATTAGGTATGTTTAACTCAATTTGTCATACTTGGCATAGTTGTTACTTTGAGAATATCTATATTGTCTATTTCAAGAACATATAAAATATTATGAAACAGTTCCAGAAGGAATATTATTTATACTAAAAGACAACAATCCATTAGTAATAAAAGCAATATTCTCATTTGTCCAAAGTGGACACAGAAATATTATTTCTAAAAATTAAGGGAAGATCATAATAATCCATAAGTTCCAATAACAAGCCCGTAGGCAAAGTCAAACAATAAGATCCTATAGCTAATGTAGCATCATGTTAATCCGAGAATTATACTGCTTTTATTAGGCTTTTAGGTTGGATTTTAGATACTTCTTAGTTCATTTATACCTGAATTGCTACTTATTTCTTTACTTTTTGTGTTTCAGGCTAAAATGGACATTTTAAGCCAATAATGAGCAAATTGGAGTTTCTGGACTCAGAAGTAAGCGGATCTCAGAATTTGGGAGAGTTCTGAAACAGAGTGAAGCACTATGAAGCTTGTTCCCATGGGAGAGCATCGAAGATCGAAGATTCAAGCAAAGAAGCAAGTGGAGGGCAATTCTGTAATTTCAAAGTTCTTCATGGAGGTTCGCCGCGACGAAGTTTGTTCTTCGCCGCGGCGAAATGAGTCACGCACGAGAATCCATTTCACTTCGTTGCTGCGACGAGATTTCTTCTGCGCCGCGGCGAAAGTCTCATTTTAGGGGCTTTAGCTTTAAACGCACGGTTTCAATTTTAGGCAAAGTTTTAGGTTTTGGGCGAGGTATAAAAGCGAAACTTTACCATTTTGAGAGGGAGTCGCGTTTTCCTTAGTCTAGAATAGCTTTTTCATCTTCTTAGTTTGAGATTTGACGAATTTGTGTTGAAAAGTGAGAAGATTTGGGATTAACTCTAGTGGATTCTTCAATTAGGGGAGATCTCTTGTCTTTTCTCTCATTTTTATTATGTTGAACTTTGTGTTTATTGTTTTTCCTGCTTATTGTATGGATTTAGCTATGAACTAACCCATTTTGGGTTAGGGTTTTGATGTAGTTCGGATTCTCATGGATTGAGCAATTGATTTTTATTATTTTCATATGCTAGTGCAAAGATTGTGTGATTATTCTGGATTTATTGTTTTTAATTGATGAACATGATGAGATTGAGAAATGAGTCATGTTAAGCTTCTTGGGTAATCACCATTGTAGTATTAAATGCTAGAGATAGATTTAAGAATCAATGAAATCAATCTAGGATTCTAGGTGCTTAATGAGCTTAGAACTATTAATCTTCAAATTGTTGGGTGCGGAAGTTTAATAGGGAAAAGTATGAAAACATAGCCTAAGAAGGTATGTTTACAGTTTAGAGAATTCGATTTACAATCAATGCATGTGAATATGGAAATAGCATAATATGTAAGTTTAATCCATAGAGTCCGAATGAAGTCAAAACCCTACCCGTTGTTTTAAATTGATATTACCTTGTTTTTAAATCTTGCTTTCATAATTTAGCTTTGAATATTTAGAAATTTTTTTTTAGTTTTAAGTTTAATTTTCTCCCATTAATCCAAACAACTCGATTGCTCCAACTTGAAAACAGTAGAAAACTTAGTGCTTAGCAACCAATCCTCATGGGAACGATACTCACTCATCACTTTATTACTTTGTGCGACTAGTGCACTTGCTATTTATGCATGTTGTAGTAACAACGCATCACATCACGTGCTCCATTTCCAACTAGTAGGTCCACATCTTCTCGACTGAACAATCTACTCTGTTGTAGTTCCTTACACAAATGTGAGAACCATATCCAGGATCAATGACCTAAGATGTAATAGGAGATAAATAAATCTCAATACACAATTTTAGAAGAAGAGGCATTCTTCTTCTTATTCTTTAGGAAGGCCTTGCAATGTTTCCTCCAATCGCCAAGCTTGCCACAGTAGAAGCAAACTACCTTCCCACCTTTGTTGATGTCACCCCTAGACTTTAGAGCATCATGAGGTTTGGACTTAGGTTTGGGTCTGGCCTTTGCCTTACCTTTACCTTTGACTGCTCATCTACTAGTGTTAGCAGTAGCTAATATCACTGGTATAGACTTTTAATGTATTGCTCTATAGTCTTTATAAAGGTTAGGAGCTTAGGAAGAGTCTTCTCATTCGTGCTCATATTATCTATGAACTAAGAATAAGAATCAGGTAAGGACTGCAAGACTAAGTCGATTGCTAAGTCATTATCCAAACCACAACCCAAAGTCTCAAGCCTTTTAATGTATCCAATCATCTTGAGTACATGAAGGCCAGCTTCAACACAGTCATCCATTTTGCACCTTAGCAGCTATTTCGACACCTCATACCTTTCATTATGTTGAAGGTATAAAATCATGGTAGTGTTAGAGTAGATGCCCTAGAGCCAATCAATTATTGTAGAATTGACTCTTTGTAATTATGTTCATTAATCAATAAAAGGCATTTTATTCTATATCGCGTAAAGCATTATTATTGTAATATGTATTGATATATGTCCTTAGAATGGTAGAGCCGTGTGAGGGGTATCAAGTGTTTCAAATCTTGATAGTGAGAACCCTATGAGCACATATGGTGGCCATTCTAGAAACGTCCGTAGCCCCAGATATTCGAACTAAGGGCACGGATAATACGGTAAGGCTATCATAGTGTTGACGACCACTCGAAAGGCGATGTGATCTCACTTGTCAAGGTTGTTTGGTGACAACCTGGTGCAACACATGGGTGTTTGTTGTAGGCGATTACACCACGGGCAAGTTCAGTGGACCTGACCCACCGAGAGGGATTCCATATGGATGGTAACCCCTGTGTCTATGGAACAAATCCTCTAACGAATGGTGGTGCATGTGATCCTTAGACTTGAGATCACCAGTGCCTTGTGCACCCGATTGGTGTAGTTTGACACTAGCCTAACGCAGTTCTTTTCGAGGGTGTCAATACGGTGGTGATTGGCTGCATCAAGTGTATCAAGACTATGGTGGATTGACGGAGGATTTATCACTCCCGGGATGGAGAAAAGTTATCTCACGGCGCAATTCGGTAAATGGCAATGACACTAAAAGCGTAGCCAGAGTGGGATTGAGTTGTTGCTCTATCCGGTTTATAATACGGGTCATTGGTCTAAGCGAATAAATAATATCGAGAGTAACCGAAGGTTGACACTATTTCTATGCCTTCGTCTCGTCGAGATAACGAATGATGAAAGGAAGCAATTGCCACGGTAACCATATCGTTGCAGGTAGCTACTTTCTTTGAATCCGAATCTATCGGGTGGCCATGATGCCTTGCTAGGGGGCCAATCTTGGTACGTGTATTAGTGAGGCGATTAATTGGTGTTAATCGCAATACTATACACTGCCGATATGATGAGGAGCCTAAGGGTCACACACATAGAAGACAATTTAAGATGCAAGAAGAAAGAAGGGCATTTTCGTCTTTTAAGGTGAAAGGGTATTTTGGTAATTTCACGGTGCAATTAAATTTCTTTGAGGTAGTAGCCTTTATTTAATTTGTTAAAAAAATTAAATAAGTGAAATTACGTTTAAATATGTGTTCGCACATATTTAAATATATTATCATTATTGTTAAATATTAATATATATATATATATATTTAAATATATATATTAATTGATTTTAATTGAGATAATGATGAAAATTAAAATAAATCCAATTGGGAGTGTTTGGCAACATGGGGCGTTTGGGTTTGAGCCCAAGCCTATTCCGTATGGGATTAGGGCAAATTGTTTTTAAGTATAAAAGGAAAAGTGTGTGTAATTTTAATATAGAGAGTTTTTCTTTGTAAAACAAAATACACACAGCAGCCCCTCTTTAATAATACACTCCCACGGCAGTAACTTTTGTGTGCCAAAAAAATCAATTCAATTGATTTTCTTTTTCTTCTTAATCTTGAAGCCAAAGAGGATCTAGCAAATCCCTCTTTGGTTCTTTTAAGATTGTCTTCGTGTGGACTACGCGGGGTTCGATCCTACACTTGATCGGTGGCAAAAGCGTTCGACGACAAATTTGGAGGAGCCTTCAACGTGCGTTTGTTTCTCTTAACTCATGTTGTATATTTATGCAGATTTTATTTAATATAAATTGTTAAAATCATACCCTTGATCTTGGCTCATGTAAAGCGATCCTGTTATTTTATTTTTCGTTTTCATTGCATTATACGGGGACCGTTTACTAACGGTGGGTATCGAGCCTAAGTGCTGAATTTTACAATTTTTATGTGTATGGTTGATAACATGTATTTGATGATAATATGTTGCCATACTGAATCTGTGTAAATCTGTCTTGAAATATGTTTTTAAGAAACTGATTAATTAATTTAATTTGTTGATGATCTGCTGGTTTGGTTTAATGCATGATGGATTTTTGTTGAGATCAATGTGTTTGATTGATTGCAAAATCCTTAAGAGAGTTTTTGGTTTTTGTTCGTATGACGCATCCGGAGGGCTACAGATATGTACGCTGCGCCGGCGGATATATAATCCATCGCCGCAGCGATCGTCATCGCCGCGGCGATATAATCCATCGCCGCAGCGATCGTCGTCGCTGCAGCGATATAACTCATCGCGGCGATCGTCCCGCCTTTGACAGCGTTATGAAAACAACGCGCCATGGCGATATAACCCATCGCCGCGGCGATCGTCCATCGGACGTGTGCTATACCAAAACCAATGAACGCCACGGCGATCTAACTCATCGCTGCAGCGAGCGCACTTCCAGGTGTGCAGGGGGTAAAATGCAAAGTTTTAAAACTTTTGGACCAAACTATAAATCAACAAATTATCAGGGGGTAAATTGTAATTAACCCACAAATTTCAGAAATTGATTGTTTTTGAAATCTATGCTTTGTACTTGTTTGTATATTGCATGGTGCCCGGTACATGAGCCTTAGACCTAAGGGTGAATGTTTTAATTATTTTTGGGTATGTATGGTTGTATTTTATTAAATAGGGCCTGCGTGTCCTGCCTTTCTCCTCTTCTCGATGTATATTCTCTTCTCATCTAATTCCCCTCGAATGTAAATCGAGGTTTCTAAATTATTGATGTAAAGAATTTGTATAATTATTTATTGTAAATTTAGAAAGATATTTTTGTAATGTACTTGAAGTGGAGCAAAGGATGAGGCAACCATACTTGAAGACTCAAGATTTTTATTACAGGACCCCTAGGTGACCCACCCGATTCCTCTAGGCTCGAGGAAATCGGTTTTAGTTCCAGGGCCATGTACCGGCACGTTTAATTTTGTTTAGAATGCATGCTAAGGTTGAATGTTTGATAACATGCCAAACAATGTCATTCTAACAAAGATAATAATTTGGTGAGACATTAAATAACAAAACCCTCAATTAAAGTATATTAAGTCACGAAAGCCTTCCATCACCATGGTTTTAATCAAACCAACTGCTCTGCGAAACCTTGTTCGCCAAAGCGAAGGGTACACTTCTACCAGTGGGAGGTTAAAATGCATTGGAGTTTTCCTTAATGGTGATGGGTCGGACTTAAAATGACGGTTTTGCTTGTTCCCCAAAGCGAAGGTTGATAAACATGCGTCATAGGCATAGTAGCAGACACATATTGTGTGTACGTGGTGACATGTAGTGTCCACTCTACCGTACCGAGAATCACACTTGAGGACGATGGCATGTCTTGTCCATTGGATTGTGTGATTGGCTTGTTGGCTTTCTCACATTTGAGGTTGATAGTGGGAGCTATCAAGCCCCGGTGTGGAATTAAGTTTGTTGGCCTACCTAATCAACTCATTTTTGGCTTGTTCGCCAAAGCGAAGGTTTGAAATGGGCGGGATGGGATCTCGGTCCTAGGAAAGTCAACGGGCTTTCCCGAGTTAATAGTGAGGGCTATTGGCTTGAGTAAAATAGTGGGAGCTTCGTTTAATAAAAGACCATATTAAACAATAATAATGAACATGGTAATAACGGTTACTTTTTCGCACTTGTAGATTCACTTAAATTTGAGCAAAAATGATCCCAACATCAACTGCGACAAATCATCGAATTGGGAGAGAAATGGAATGGTGAAAATTTCGTTGGATTGGTATAGAAGTATAAATAATATACTTCATCAAGCGATAGATTATACACCATTGAGCAAGCTCATCATCACGACTGCTGATAGTTCTATCCATGAGGCAGGGTATGTATATGTGAAGCATACACATGATACAAAAAGCGAAATGACTAGATACATTGTGCTTGCATCAATGGCACCATTGCTTTGCGGCAAGCGTGAGAAAAATGGATTTAGCTTCTATTCTTCATTTTCTTCGAAGAAATGAGAAGCATATGGTGTCTCGGTCATTATTCGGATGTAGGATGGAAGAGGGTACCAAAAGGTTGATGATCATATACTCAAGTGGATCGAGTATATGAACAAGCTTGAGATTTTTGGGATGTGGACTTAGAAGGTTTAGCAATAAACCTAATATTACAATCATTACCGGATTCTTATTCTCAATTTGTCTATGACTTTATTGAGAAAGATAAGAAGAATACCCTTTCCGAGCTCCGGATTTGTTGAAGACTATTGAGTCGAGGCATGAAAATGTCGAAACATTGGACGTTGGTTGAAAGCCAACTCAAGTGAATTGAAAAGACTCGAAGTTGATGGAAAGAAGCGTGCGAAAGAAAGGAAGGGCGTTTGTCCTCAGCAGGGAATCCCGAGATCTTTGGAGGAAACATTGCAAGGCCTTCCTAGCAAAAAGGGAAGAAGAATGTTACTTCTTCGTCGGGTATGTTATTGAGATTAATCTCCCCATAAACATCTAGCTGACACAAGATGTGGTACTCACATTTGATTGATGTGTAGGAACTACGGTAGAGTAGATTGCTCACCGAGGGAGAGGTGGACCTACCAGTTGGAAATGAAGCACGTCTTTGCTACATTTCTTTGTAGGATCTTATCGCTTTGATTTAGCCGATGGACTTGTTTCTTGGAACTTGTGGATTATTATGGTTTTTCTTTAGTTTCTAGAAATTATATATTTCTGTGTCCACATAGGACAAATGAGAATATTAGTTTACTAATGGATTATTGCCCTTGAGTATAAATAATATTCTTTATGGAACTATTTCATAATAATATGTTCTTAAGAAAGACAACAAGGATAATCTCAAAAATGACTACTATGCCAACTTTGGCAAGTTGAGCTAAACATACCTGAAGGAATGTGGGATAGTATCACAACTCACCCCTCCTTATACACTCCAACACAATGGAGTGTCAGAAAGGAGGAATAGAACCTTACTTGACATGGTTAGGTCCATGATGAGTTTTAGTGATTTACCTGCATCGTTCTAGGGTTATGCCCTAGAAACTGCGACTCACGTTTTGAACCGTGTGCCGTCAAAGTGTGTAGATAAGACTCCATATGAGCTATGGAGTGGGCGAAAGCCCAACTTGTCTTATCTAAGGATTTGGGGTTGCGAAGCTTATGTTAAGAAATTAACTTCGAACAAGCTGGGCCTAAAATCCTGTAAATGTATATTTGTGGGGTATCCAAAGGGGACCAAAGGATACTATTTCTACCACCCAGAAGAGCGCAAAATTTTTGTTGCTCGATCTGGTGTCTTCCTAGAAAAGGAATATTTTCTAAGAAGTACTAGTGGGAGAAAAGTAGAACTCGATGAAGTTCTAGAACCACAAGGTATACTAGACGAATGACGGGATGATGTGCCATAAGAAGTGGTTGAGCATCATGAGGAGGTTACTCCACAACTTGTGGATCAAAGTGAACTACCTCAAGTAGCACAGGAGCTACGTAGATCTGGGAGAGTACGCCATGAGCCCGAGAGATACGGTTATCTCGTGACTCAACATGGTGGACGCATCGGTCTACCAAGGACGATGAACCCGGAACCTACGAAGACGGCTATATCGGATCCAGTTATTCCTTGCTTAAACGGCTTGAAGCCATGAAATCGAGATGGACTCCATGTACCGAGAACCAAGTGTGGTCTCTGGTGGAACCACCGGAGGGGTAAAACCCATAGGGTGTAAATGGGTCTTCAAGAAGAAGACTGACATGGATGGCAACGTGCATACTTATAAAGCACATTTGGTTGCCAAAGGTTTCAAACAAATTCATGGTATTGACTATGAAGAAACCTTTTTCGCGGTTGCCATGATTAAATCCATCCGGATTATGCTTGCAATTGCTGCATATCATGACGATGAGATTTGGCAAATGGATGTCAAAGCTTGCTTTCTGAACGGAAACCTTGAGGAGGATGTGTATATGACACAACGATGGTTTCGTTCTTGATAGTCAAGCTAATAAGGTATGCAAGTTGCGAGATCCATTTATGGACTCAAGCAAGCTTGGAAGGAATTTGGAACATTCGTTTTGATGAAGCCGTAAAAAGAATTGGTTTTATTAAGAGCGAAGATGAGCCCCCGTGTTTACAAGAAAGTGAGTGGGAGCGCGTAGCATTCCTAGTGTTGTATGTCAATGACATACAATAGATCGGGAATGATATACCGAACTTGCGGTCGGTAAAAGACTTGGTTATCCAAGTGCTTCTCCATGAAGGACTTAGGGAAAAAGAAAACCTACATCCTTGGAATAAAGATCTATCGTGATAGATCGTGTAGGTTAACTCAAACTAAGTCAAAGTACATAGACAAGGTACTGAACACATTCAAGATAGAAAAAAATCCAAGAAGGATTTCTTCGATGGCATATGGTGTCTATCTCTCAGAAAGATATGTGTCTTTAACCACACAATGAGAGATAGAATGAAGAGGATCCCACATGCTTTAGCAAGTGGATCTATCTTATATGTTTAGATTGATATCTAATGTGCATTTAGCATTTGTAGTGGATGTCAATCAGGCTCAAGTGAGCAATATGTTATGTACTTAGATTGATGTCTTATGTGCATTCTGCTAGTAGAAGATATCAACTAAATCCAAGTGAATGACATTTGGGTGAGTGTCAATGGACATTCTTAAGTGCTTGAAAAGGGGCTTAAGAATATATATTCTTGGATTATGGAAGAAAGATGAGCTCAACCGTAAGAGAATACGGTGATGCTATTTCCAAAGAGGAAAAAGGATGATTATAGTTCGCAATTTGGGATTACACATTTTGTCTCAATATAATCGCTGGTGAGTCGCAGAGCTCAAATTGGTGTACTACAAGGATTCTACAATTGATGCTAAGTGTACCGCATTTTTAATGCAGCCATGTAGGCGGTTTGGATCAAGAAGTTCATTACTGAACTTGATGTGATTTCAAGCATTGCTAATCCAGTATAGTTGTACTTTGCGATAACAATGGAGCCATTGTTGTGGTGAGGAATCACGGTCTCACCGTAATCCAAACACTTACTTAGTTGATTCAATCGATGGAAGGATCGATATGAAAGGGAATGTGCAGATTTGCAGAATACCTACCAACCCACTATTAAAGTTTCTGTTGTAGCAGAAGCATGATGGGCACTTGGGTCATTCAATGTTGAGTGCATGAATGACTAGCTATAGTGCAGGCACTTGGGTCATTCAGTGTTGAAGAGCATGAATGATTGGCTATAGTGCAAGTGGGAGATTGTTATAGTAGATGCCCTAGAGCCAATCAATTATTGTAGAATTGACTCTTTGTAATTATGTTCATTAATCAATAAAGGCATTTTTATTCTATATCGCGTAAAGCATTATTATTGTAATATGTATTGATATATGTCCTTAGAATGGTAGAGCCGTGGACGAGGGTATCAAGTGTTTCAAATCTTGATAGTGAGAACCCTATGAGCACATATGGTGGCCATTCTAGAAAGCGTCCAGTAGCCCCGGTATTATTATTGAACTAAGGGCACGAGATAATACGGTAAGGCTATCATAGTGTTGAAGCGACCCTGCGAAGCGTGGCCAGTCTCACTTGTCAAGGTTGTTTTGGTGACAACTGGTGCAACACATGGGTGTTTGTTGTAGGCGGATTACACCACAACAAGTTCACCGGAGTGACCCACCGAGAGGATTCCATATGGATGGTAACCCCAGTGTCTATGGAACAAATCCTCTAACGAATGGTGGTGCATGTGATCCTTAGACTTGAGATCACCAGGAGTGCCTTGTGCACCGATTGGTGTAGTTTGACACTTTAGCCTAGCAGTTCTTTTGGGGGGTTTGTCAATACGGTGGTGATTGGTGCATCAAGAAGTGTATCAAGACTATGGTGGATTGACCAGAGGATTTATCACTCCCAGTGCGGAGAAAGTTATCTCGCGCAATTCGGTAAATGGCAATGACACTAAAAGCGTGGCCACAAAGTGGGGATTGAGTTGTTGCTCTATCCAAGATTTATATCTGGTCATTGGTCCGACCCTTGAATAAATAATATCGAGAGTAACCGAAGGTTGACACTATTTCTATGCCTTCGTCTCGTCGAGATAACGAATGATGAAAGGAACGAATTGCACGGTAACCATATCGTTGACAGGTAGCTACTTTGCTGAATCCGAATCTATCGGGTTTGGCCATGATGCCTTGCTAGGGGCCAATCTTGGTACGTGTATTAGTGAGGGCGATTAATTGGTGTTAATCGCAATACTATACACTGCCGGGATATGATGAGGAGCCTAAGGTCACACACATAGAAGACAATTTAAGATGCAAGAAGAAAGAAGGGCATTTTCGTCTTTTAAGGTGAAAGGGTATTTTGGTAATTTCACAGTGCAATTAAATTTGCTGAGGTCGTAGCCTTTATTTAATTTGTTAAAAAAATTAAATAAGTGAAATTACGTTTAAATATGTGTTCGCACCATTATTTAAATATATTATCATTATTGTTAAATATTAATATATATATATATATATATTTAAATATATATATTAATTGATTTTAATTGAGATAATGATGAAAATTAAAATAAATCCAATTGGGAGTGTTTGGCAACATGGGGCGTTTGGGTTTGAGCCCAAGCCTATTCCGTATGGGATTAGGGGCAAATTGTTTTTAAGTATAAAAGGAAAAGTGTGTGTAATTTTTTAATATAGAGAGTTTTTCTTTGTAAAACAAAATACACACAGCAGCCCCTCTTTAATAATACACTCCCACGGCAGTAACTTTTGTGTGCCAAAAAAATCAATTCAATTGATTTTCTTTTTTCTTCTTAATCTTGAAGCCAAGAGGATCTAGCAAATCCCTCTTTGGTTCTTTTTAAGATTGTCTTCGTGTGGACTACGCAGTTCGATCCTACACTTGGATCGGTGGCAAAACGTTCGAAACGACAAATTTGGAGGAGCCTTCAACGTGCGTTTGTTTCTCTTAACTCATGTTGTATATTTATGCAGATTTTATTTAATATAAATTGTTAAAATCATACCCTTGATCTTGGCTCATGTAAACGATCCTGTTATTTTATTTTTCGTTTCCGCTGCGTATCGGGACCGTTTACTAACAGGTAGAAGGATCCATGTTTTCATATTACTATTGCAATTTGATAAGAATGAAAAATGTCATATTTACCCCCCTAACATCTAGTCTTTTATACTTATTTTTTGCCTAAATGTACTCATTTTTATTCTATTTTGATTTAGGATGCAAATGGAGGCGTTAAATGCAAAACGAAACTAATTAGGTGAATTCGGACAGTTTCGACATTGCTTTGTAATCTGGGAATAACTCTCTCATCCAAGCTCCGATTGAGATGATTCAAAATGATGTGGAACTCTAAGAAAGATATCTACAACTTTTATGTTTTGAGTTTGGAGAGATACTCGCTGTATCAAGGTTGTAATTGGGCTTGAAGTTGACACACCTGCACTACTGATGTTCTAGAACATTCCGCCTTCTCATGCAAGCCAAATAGGCAGTTTATTATTGGAAGTTTTGAAGAACTGGTGCACGCAAGTTACAGCTAGAAACACCACTTTCCTATTTTATATTAGGACTTTATTTTAGTTTCAATTAATCAGATTAGGATAAATGTTATTTTAGGATATTAGAATATTTTTAGGAGATTTAGTAGATTAAAAAGATTTGAATTGGATATTTTAAAGGGGGGAGAGAGATCAGATTTGGGAGATTACACACGCCTCTCTTTCCTCTCTTTTGCAATTTCTCTTTTGAGTTTTGATTATGGCCATGAGCGGCTAACACTTTTATAACTTGGTCGAAGGAAACGGAGGCCTCGGAATCAATAAAACCGTGAGATCTAATATGTTTTTTCTAGTGTTCAATATATGTTTTGAGTATTGGATGTTCTTCTATGCCTATTTTCATGATTGTTTCATTTAATTACTAGGAGGCCTACTAGTTTATTATTTGTTGCAATCTATTGCTAAGTTAGATATCAAATCCATAATTGTTTGATCCCTCTAACTTGTGAGTAATTAAGGTTTAAGAATTTGCTGCGTCAGGAATTATTAAATCTTAAGAAGAACATTCAACTAAATTAAATACAACCGCTTGTGTTTGTGTTGTTCAGCTTCATCGATTTCTCCAGCCCTTAAGGCTGTTACTAGATTAAACCTTTAGCGGTTGTCTAGGGTTGTTTAATAGTAAGATTAATTAGATCCACTGTTTCCTAATTAACTACAACTAAGGAGAGATAGGAAAATAGTTCCAATGGTGAATACTCAAAGTAACAATTGATATATACTTGCATCAATGATCAGTTGTAAAATTCTGATGGTGGATGTTGACTTAGACCAAGGTTTGTTATTTTGATTGATTTCGATAATTTTAACTTGAATTGTTTTTCCTGAAAGTGTTTTCGTTTTACTCAAACACCCCCCAGCCTTGTTCACGTAACATAAAACTCGACTAGACACTCTCTGGGGGAACGATCCTTACTCACACTACTACATGTGTTTTTAGGTTTTAATTTTGGTTGCCTGCGACAGACACCATAATTCAAGTGTCATTGATTCTAACATAATGTACTTAATAAGTTCTATGTTTGTATCATCTAGACGTTTTTGGCAAACCTCTAGCTGTTCTCGGGTGGAGTCATTATCAGGCTCTTGAGGTAAAGCCTGATCGATGGTATGCAATTTACTTTCAAACTTACATACAATCTGAAGATCTCTATACCAGTTTGAAAAATTACTACGATCCAGCCTATGTTGATTATCAGATGCATTGTAAGGTGGTTGTTGCTCATTTTATGATTCTACAAGTGCAGAAAAACAAATTTTACTATCATGTTTATTATTATTTAATAAGGTATTTTATTAAATAATTGCTCTTACTATTTTCCTCAACCTAATAGCCCTCACTATTAACTCGGGACAGCCCGTTGGCCTCCCTAGTGGACCGAGATCCCATCTAGCCTCAAACCTTTGCTTTAGCGAACAAACCAAAATGGGTTGATTAGGTTGGTCAACAAACTCAACTTACACCAGTTGATAGCTCCAACTACCAACCTCTAATGTAAACCAAGCCATCAAACCAATTACACAATTCAATAACCCAAACCATTGTCCTCAAGTGTAATTCTTAAGATCAGTAGAGTGGACACTACATGTCACCATGTACACATAACAAGTGTACTTCTCTTACTATGCCTATGATGTGCTTATCAACCTTCGCTTTGGCAAACAAGTAAAACACATCATTTAAGTCGACCCATCACTATTAAGGAAAACTCCAACGATGTCTAATCTCCCACTAGTAGAAGTGTACCTTTCGCTTTGGCGACCAAGGTTCCAACGAATAGTGGTTTTATCAAACCCATGGTGATGGAAGGCATTTCAATTAATTGACTTAATATACTTTATTGAAGGGGTTTTTATTTTATGTCTACTCAATGTTATCTTATTAGTATGTTATAGTAACAACATACACCTTTAGCATGCGAACTAAGCATTAAGGAAACATGTTGGTACATAAACTTAACTAAAACTGATTTCCTCAAACCTAGAGGAATCAGTAGGTCAACCTAGGTTTAAAAAGTAAATAGATTCTTCAAGTAATTTTGCCTTCTTCCTTTCCTTTACTTCTTCGTCTCGAACATTACACAACTTTTAAACATAAAATTACATTTTACATTATTGAAAAGAAACCTGGAGTTACATTCGAGGGGAGTGAGATGAGAGAGAGAAGGCCCTATTTAAATTTACATAACCCAAAAGCTATTAAACTAGGTTTGTAGGCTTATGCACCAAGCACCATGCATATTCACAAACAAGAATCATGCATAAACAATTAAAATTAATTTCATTAGGTTCGTAAATTCTAAGTTACCCGTTGATATTCGGCAGTGATGTATTTAAGTCCAACAAGTTTTAAAATTTCATTTTAGTCCCTTATTAACAGGCCTCACTCTTGGGTCTCTAGAATATTTCTAGCATGCAGTAACATTTTAGAAAAATTATGGATTAAAAATATTGTGCAAAAAAACACGACCACGGCCCAAAATTCAACCCATTGCATCTTTACGTGGGTTGCCCAAAAAAATCAGATTTGGTGCACGTTAAAACGCGCACCGATCAGGCCCAACAATGTGGCACATCTAGCACAAGAAATTTTGAAGAGGGATGCGTGTCAGAAGCCCAAATGCAAGGCCCAATAGTCTTAAATGAGCATGCATAATTAAAACGGCCATAACTTTTGATCCGAGAGGAGTTACGGGGCTCGTACGATATCAACGAAAAGCTTATTTTGAGCTAACGTAGTACATCTAGCACAAGAATTCTTGGAGAGGGTTCTGCTTTAGAAGCCCAAACGTAAGGCCCAAAAGTCCTAAATGGGCATGTCAATTTAAAACGGCAATAATTTTTTATCTTGGAGGAGTTACGAGGCCTGTAAGATATCAGCGGAAAGCTTGTTTTGAGCCCAACAAAGTGGCACATCTAGCACAAGAATTCTTGGAGAGGACTACACGTCAGAAGCCAAAACGCAAGGCCCAAAAGTCCTAAATGGGCATGTTAACTTAAAACGACCATAACTTTTGATCCGGGAGGAGTTATGGGGCCCGCAAGTGTTAGGAAACGATCCATTGAGGCAGCGGAAAATAAAAATTAACAACAACACGGATTGTTCCATAGAACCAAGATCAGGGCACAAATTTACAATTTATATCAAAATAAGAATCTGCAGAAAATTAGTTTAGAGTTTAAGAAATCATACGCACGTTTGGAGGCTGCTCCAACTTTGTCTTTGAACGTATTTTGCTACCGACCCAAGTGTAGGATCGAACCGATGTAGTCCACATGAAGATAATCGCAAGGAACTAAAGAGGGATTTGTTAGATCCTCTTTAGCCTTAAGAAACAACAAGGAAAAATCAAAGAATACTTTGATTCTAAGCAAAAAGCATTCTGGTGTGGAAGAGTGTTTTGGGGCTGGAGATTTCGCTTTTAATGAATGAATGAATTAATGAAAAATCCACTTCTCTCTCAATTAAACTTTTTCTTTTATAGTGCAAGTTTAATTGCCCTATTCCCTTATGGAATAGGCTTGGGCCCCAACCCAAACACCGCTTGTTTCCAAACACTACCATTTAGATATTTTAATTTTGTTTATCATTATCTCAATTAAAATCAATTAATATATATTAACATTTAACAATAATGATAATTTATTTAAATATATGCAAGCACATATTTAAATGTAATCTCACTTATTTAATTTTTCTAACAAATTAAATAAAGGCTACGACCTCAACAAATTTAATTGCATTGTGAAATTACCAAAAAACCCTTTCATCTAAAAAGATGAAAACGCCCTTCTTTCTTTTTGGCTCTTAAATTATCTTCTATGTGTGTAACCCATAGGCTCCTCATCATACCGATAGTGTACAGTATCACAATTAACACCAATTAATCATCTCACTAATACACAGTCCAAGATTGGCCCTTAGCAAGGCATCATGGACACCCGATAGATTCAGATTCAGCAAAGTAGCTACTTGTCAACGATATGGTTACCATACAATTCGATCCTTTCATCATCCTTTATATCAACGAGACCGAGGCATAGAAATAGTGTCAACCTTCGGTTACTCTCAATATTGTGTATTCAGTTACTAGACCAATGACCTGTATTATAAACTGGATAGAGCAACAACTCAATCCCACTGTGGCCAAAGTTTTTAGTGTCATTGCCATTTACTGAATTGCATCGTGAGATAACTTCTCCCATACCAGGGAGTGATGAATCCTCTGTCTATCCACCATAGTCTTGATACACTCCTTGATGTAGCCAATCACTACCGTATTGACAGCTTTGAATAGAACTGCATTAGGTTAGTGTCAAACTACACCAATCGGTGCATAAGGCGCTCTAGTGATCTAAAGTCTAAGGATCACATGCACCACTATTCGTTTGAGGATTTGTTCCATAAATACTGGGGTTACCATCCATATAGAATCCTCTGGTGGGTTAGGCCAGTGAACTTGCCTACAGCAAGTACCCACGTGTTGCACCAGGTTGTCACCAAACAACCTTGACAAGTGAGATCAGTCACTGCCTTTTGATGATTTACATGATATAGTATAAAATGCCTTTTAATTGATCAATGAACATTATTACAAAGAGTCAATTCTACAATAATTGATTGGCTCTAAGGCACCTACTCTAACAGTAAGATATCTACGGAAAGCTTGTTTCCCACCCAAAAATGTGGCATGTCCAACACAAGAATTCCATGAGAGGGCTGTGCATCAGAAGCTCAAACGTAAGGCCCAAAAGTCCTAAGGGGGCACATCAATTTGAAATCGCAATAACTTTTGGTCCGAAAGGAATTACAGGGCTCGTTATATATCAATGGAAAGTTCGTTATGAGCTTAACATAGAACGTCTACCACAAGAATTTCTGGAAAGGGTTGCACGTTACAAGCCCGAACGCAAGCCCCGAAAGTCCTAAATGGGCATGTCAACTTAAAATGGCCATAACTTTTGATCCGGGAGGAGTTACGGGGCCCTTAAGATACCAACGAAAATCTTGTTTCGAGCCCAACAACGTGACATGTCTTAGCATAAGAATTCCCATGAGAGGGATGCACATCAGAAGCCCAAACGCAAGGCCTAAAATTCCTAAATATGCATGTCAACTAAAAACGGCAATAACTTTTCATGGAGGAAGAGTTATGTAGCACATCTAGCAAGAGAATTCCTATAGAGGGCTGAGCGTCACAAGCCCAAAAGCAAGCCCCCAAAAGTCCTAAATGGGCGTGCCAACTTAAAACGACCATAACTTTTAATCTGGGAGGAGTTACGGGCCCGTAAGATATCAACAAAAAGCTCGTTTTGAGCCTAATAACATGGCATGTTAGCACAAGAGTTCCATGAGAGGACTGTACGATAGGCATACCAAATTAAAACGGCCATAACTTTTACTCTATGAGGAGTTACGGGGCCCGTAGGATATCAACATAAAGATT